>JAQIXA010000625.1:0-38274 GCA_034699045.1 Nanhermannia cf. coronata Gr-Ori-00579
GATTTTTTCTTGGTATCTCAGTGTGTTCGTCAGGGTACAGTGAGCCCTACAAACTACAATGTGGTGTATGATGATTCGAATATTCCACCTGACAGGATGCAACGTCTCGCTTACAAGATGTGCCACCTTTATTTCAATTGGAGTGGTACCGTAAGTTACATAAATAATTTTCTAAATTAAATAAGTATGTACTACTAAAACTACTGTTGACTGTTAGGGCACTTGAATGTAATTACCTAATAATTTTTATCTTTTCTTTTCAGGTTGCAGTACCAGCACCATGTTTATATGCTCATAAGTTGGCCTATCTAACTGGTATGGCTCTTGGAAAGGAAGCTCCTGGATGTCTTGCAGATAAATTATGGTATCTCTAATAATTAGACTCAAATTCAAAACATATCTGCACAAGTATATCTTTAACTTAACAATAACATGCATTATTATTAGTTGTAGTTATTTGATTTATTTCGACGTAACTTTAAATTAATTAGAAACATTTTTATTCTCTTGTCCTGTTATAATACAATTATAATACTATTTGAAATTTGGCTTGGTTTGTAAATCAATTATCTATTTATCATTTATCTTTTACCACGCGTAACTACTATTAATTGCATTACTCTTATCAACTTATACCTAGTTATAAATTTCTTTATAAACTTGAATATATTATATTTATTTTATATATTATAATTATAATATGTAACTATTCCCCATTGACTATACTATTCTATTTATAAAAATACATGAAATAAAATTGACTAAAAAATTAGGTTTTCCTGCTAGACTCAATCTAGGCTCTAAACAAAAAGTCATTTTATTTTTTATGCTTAATAATAATTTCTAATCGTATAAGTTAGGGATTAATTTATTAGCTGTGCGAGCAAAGTATCAAGTAAAATATTTAATTATATTTGCGGTTCCCTTCCCGGCGGTCGCGATTATCTTTGCATTTCATGTCCGTTCCGGGGGCCTTTTAATGGGTCCGCAGCACCGCTTGAGGATTGGTGGGACTAAAGGGAATTTTTTTGTCGAAATGGCACAACTCGAGCTAGATCCTACCAATATTTAAAGGGTCCCTAATCTAAGGTAGTTTTCGAGTAATCTTCTGTTGGACAATCAAATCTAAGTTCTAGGTAAGTGCTTGCACAATTAGGTATTTACATAATAGGTAATTATCTATTGATAAATAAATTGTTAATGTTTCGATTGTTGACAAATGACAAAATTAAATTTTATTTATTATCCATCATTTAAATTTAAAATTACAGTAATATACCTACGTCTGAATACTAATTATATTTATGTACTTAATTAATCACAATCAAGTTCTTTACAATATTTCCTTAATGCGATTTAAACGTCGTGTTTTGCGAAATCTGAGTCCAATTAAGAAGAATATAATATATTTTCATATTTTTACTTACCTACTACTAAAAAAAACTATCGAGTCAAAATAATTTACAGTACAAGATAATTAACGATTCTTCTTGTAATTGTAAAAGTATACTTTCGATTATTAAAAATTGCCTACTTTACACATTATCTAATTCATAGTATAATTATAACTTACTTTTACGAGCGTAAAATTATAAATAGGTAGTAATAGGAAATTGATTATACATAGTATTTAGGTATATTTAAAAAGATTTATCAAAAAGATTAATAAATTGACTAAAATATTCAAAGATTGTTTAAAATATTAGTATATATGCACAAAAAGACATGATGATGATGATAGAGAAATAGATTTACTTATCAAGATCAAGATATTTAAATTTTAAACCGACTTGAGTTGAGGAAGAGAATTTCTACAAAATATCTGAATCATCAGAGTCGGACTGATATTAAAAAAATCAAGGCTACCCAAGAACTTATATATTCGAATTCATTCTTTCCATTTTTCTTCTGATTCTTTTTTGAATTCAGGCTCAAGTGTTGACCGAAAACCATCGAGTACATTGGAAGTTGCTTCTGCGACAAGAATTCTAAAAAAAATCAAACAAAATTATAATCTCAAAGTCTAATGTCTCAAGAAAAAAGGCAACCAGAAAAGAGGTTTTTTAAGAAACTTACATAGGTTTGACTACAGTTGGTGGTATTTGACGCAAAACACCTCCAACAGCTCCAGAAACACCTTTCTGTTCATGTTCTTTACTTGCCACTCGTACAATAGTTTGTGCTTTAAGATTGAAATATAAAATAGATGAATATTTAATCTAAAATATAGGAATATGTATAGGTTATGCATAACAGCAAAGGAATGCTTACCAGTTTCACCAATTCCCTAATAAAATAAAATTGAGAAATGACATTGAATGATTTTTATATTAAAAATTTCCAAAGTAAATGATGTACAAACCTCTCGAACAACTTGATATGCATTTGCCATCCCTTCTCTGAAATCACTTGGCTGCTGAATCCTCTTCTTCTTTTTCCCTGCTGATTGCTTTCTCTGTTGTTGTAGGCTTGGTCCAGGTGAAACCATGTCAAAAGTGATTTCAGCCACACCCTTTAATAAAAAATATATTTATAAATCCTAATATACTATTAGATAATAATAATAATAAGATAAATTTAGCAAACCTGGATGGCTTTAACGAAACGATTGCTCAATTCTAACGCTGCCATTGCTGTTGAAGTTGAAAAAGCAGACGCACCTTTTTGCAAACCTTTTGCAATCCTACCATCTTTTTGATACTGTTCAATTGGAAGCCAAAACAAATCTCGAACACCTTGAAACAATTGCACAAAAGAGTACATTGGTCCCACGCCTCCCAATAATGATGGCAATTGATTCTTTTTTATATCCTGAGCCCATTCTAAAGCCAAATATGCTGCCAGCTTATCAAATCCTAAAATTCTAGAAAATACACAAGAAATGTATTATTAGATGAGACATTAATAGTAATATTTCAATTTTAATATAAAGTTACCCATTCCGGTGATTCAATCTTTTAAGGTATATTTCGGATCTATCCAATTGTCCTAATCCCATCAATATCCCTGCCAATGGACCATGTGCCATGTCGATCTTTTTACCTCGATAATCTAGCCGAATTGGTACTTCTGGTGAAAATATCACTTGCCTAAAAAAGTAAGCATTAGTCAGTTATTGTTTTATAAAAAAATAAGCTCTCAATTTAATTGAATTACCGGAAGAAAATAGGCGACGAATGTGATTTAGATGAATCAGCTTTGGATGAAAGTGAAATATTGTCTCCTTCAGGTGGTGACTGTGATTGACATGTAAGATTAATAAGATTCGGATTCTCATCGTCATCATTTAAGTTTATTTGCTCGTCAGATCCGATATTCACTGTCGTCATAATAGGCAATGACTCCATTGATGGTGTATGACTTGGTGGTTTTTTAAACATTTCTTCTTCTTCAAGATCAGATTTTGAAGCAAACGATTCGTTCAAAAATTGAAATAAAAAGAGAACCGCATCTTGATCAATATTCAATCTTATTGGTAAAAGGGAAATTTTCAGACAACATTCTTCAAAATTTAATTGTGGATCCGATCGTAAATGAGCAGCTTTGATGAATAACTAAATTAAAAATAAATACAAGTTACAATCCACTTTGTAAAAAAATCAAAATTCTCCTCAATTACCATATTAGCATGACTTTGCTTCGGTCTTGCATTTGAGGTGTATAAATACAGCATTTTATTAAATTGTGAAGAACGAAGTCGATCAATTATTTCAAAATTCTTTACAACAATTACTTGCCTACCTATATTTCAGAGAAAATCAAGTTACAAGAAATGTATACCTTATATACTGTGACTGTATGTAATTGAATTTTTAAACTTACTTGCTTGCTCTGTTGTTTCTGGGTATATTTCATGTTGAAATTTTATTTTATTCAAATGGAGTTCTAATAATAAATCCATCTAAAAAAACCATTAATTTTATAAACATTCGCATAGACACAAAATACATTATATAATAAATAATTGGTGTATAGACTTACATTTCGACCTTTTCCCCCTCGATTTCTCCAATTAGTTTCTAGAATTTGAGGCTTAGATTGAACTTTTGGGGATGAATCGTATGCTTCCCATGTGCTTTCAAAACATTTGGTTTTTGAGTAGACTACATTTTGGCTTAGAGCATCAATAGCAAAATCAATTTCACTTTCATGTTCAACTTTTTTATTTTCAGAGAGCCTAAAATTAATAATTTTAGCTTTAAATAATTTTATAATGTAAACTAAACATACGTTTCAGATGAGCCTAATCCACCACCATCTCCACCAAATTTTGACAAAGGTTTCCCAGTTCCAGGACCAAAATCTAAACCACCATACATATGCCAAACAACCGACATTTCTTGAAGAGTATATCTCATAACTGCAGCAGGATAATGCTTTGGCGGCTTTAGTATATCAGTTTTTCCCAATGGTGGAGCAAAGTAATTTTCAAGCAAAACTATCGGTTCGTCAATAAGAGTCCGAGCTTGAGGCTCTCCACTTTTTTTCTAAAAAAATGAGGTATTATTAAAATCAACTTTTACCGCATCTAAAATACAAGCAAAGAATAAACATTTTAGATTTAGTTCTCTTACCAATATTCCAACACCTGGGTCATTTTCCAAGATCAAAAATTCCTCTTCATCGTCGGAAGGGTGTATGTCAACAGCTCCACCATCAGAAGTCTCCATTATCGGATCCATGATCATCCTTCTACTTGTAGGATATGTTAACTCACTATCATCAAACAGTGATGAAGGAAATTCAGTTTCATCTTTTGGCATAAAATGCAGCTCGACCATATGTTTTGATGATCTTTTAACATATTCATCGTTCTTTTCTAAACTAGAGAATTGAGCTTTAGATTCAACCATTGCAGAGGCTACCATCATATCCACTCTGTTGGGTGCAAGTTGTTGTTGCTGCTGCTGATTAATTATCATATTATTAATTTGGCAATCTATATCAATTAGTGGAACTGTAGGTAGATTTTCTTTTAATGGCGAATATGTTGATAATTTTTCATCTAAATCAATCTGTTTTGAGTCAATTAAATCTCCATCATTGGCACAATATGTTATTAAATCCAATAAAGCTTTAAGAAAAAAATAAATATTAGTTATAGTTATAATTTAGTTTTATTAGTCCTAAGTCCTTATAATTATAAATCTAAACATATTATATAAAAAATAAATACTATTTTACATAACTCACCTTTACATGAATCACTACATGTTCTTATATTCAGAATATGATTTGATGCTGACAAATCAACTCTTGGAATGGTGCTATCTCTTTTTCTCGATGTTCTAACAGATAATTCAAAAAAGTCCATATCCATTATGCAAACAAAGTCGTTTTTCAAATCAATGTTCTGAGTAGTAATAGTTGTATTATTATTAGCCTGATTTTTTTGACTCATAAAAAATGCTGAATCTTCTGCAATAATCCGTAAAACTGATGTATTCGTTAGAGCTGCAATATTACTTGATATTGAAAAATTGTCAACAGTTAAAACACATCGATGAGGTAAATAAATTGGAGTATATAAAACACCGCAATTCCACAAGTTCAAATGAAACTCTGTGATTATTGTAGATGGGATATATCCGGGTACTAAAGTTAATAAAAAAAGAGAAACATTAAATTTTTGAGAATCATTAGGATAATTTGAAAATAAAATTCTTACCTAAAGCATCATTAACATCAAAGAATTCAACAATCTGACTAAACCACAATCTGTTTGGAAGGCATATTTTATGATTCATAAGTCCATCTTTAATCCCAACAGCCACTTTAAAGTTTTTAATATTTGCACTACAATCACGTTCAATTTTTATTGCCACAGAAAGCATATCAATATGTTGCTCAGAAGAACTTGAATCAGTATTTATTTTAGTATTGGTAACCATTCCTTCATCACTCATAGGGTAAACTACCTTTTTTAACGATTCATTTTTATGATCAGGCATCCCTTCTGGACATTCAATTAAATCCTTATGGAAAAATGATCCTTTATTTGCATAAATACACAAATATCCCAAATCACGATTCCCATTGTAACTTGAAACAACATGCAGATTCCCTTGCTCAATTTTGAGTGTAATTTGACCTTTCTTCTCTGGTATATGATTTCCAAACACATCCAAAAACGGAGTATAAAATGAACAAGTTCCTTTTGATATAAAAATTCGTAATGTAACTTCATTTTGTCCTCGACTAGTTGTAGTAATAGATCTCTTTTCAGAAATATTTTTGGATCTATTATTATTGTCATTGCAGGGAGTATAAAATGCACTAATTTCTTCATCAGAATCAGAGTCAGAATCTAAAAGTAAACCAAAATTTTTAAAGAAAAAATTATTTAGATTTAGTAAATTTAGTAATTTTACCCAATTTAATTCCAGATTTGCACATAGAGAATGCATTCTGAGCAGGTGGATAACATCCATGAAATTTAGACTCTGATAGTGAATCTAAATGATAATTGGTTGTACTTGAAGGTTCCCATAAGAGTAAGTCCGTACTTATCCTACAGAAGAAAAAAATATTCAAAGGCATAAAATTTAGTATAATAAAACTAGTACTAGGAGGAGGAGGTACAATAATTATATCACTCACCGATTATAAACATTTTCAAAAAATTGCTTTGATGGTAATGATAAGCTAACCGACCTTAAATTCAATTCAATTCGATAATGAGTACTTTTGATCGTACTTTCGATAAAATTTTCCATTTCAAATCTAGTTCCAGGGAATATACTCTCACCATTATTCAATGGAGTTTCTTCAGACGATTGAGAATTTAACTCATGAACGATTTTGCGGGAGCTAAACGGTGAAGATTCTTTATTTTTCTGATTTAGAATATTTTCAATAGAATCACCCTCATCTGATACATCACTTTCACTTGCTATTATATTTTTAGATGTTTCAGGATAAATCCAAACTTGAATTCTTGGCCAATCAAAACCTTTTGAACATAAAGATGGAGCATCAACTTCAAGATCGTCTGATGATACATTTCCGAACAAAATCGGAGCTGAATTTGGCGTTTCTTTATAAGATAATGAAGCAAAATGGCAATTTATATCGAGTTCGACGACAGGAGCATGCGAGTTTAGTATTGTTGAAAACGAGAGATCTTTCATTTGAAGTATAATAGAATCATCTCGAACATTTCTTTTCCAAAACGGATTACGATTTAAATCACTCTCAGGTCTCAAATCTGGTATAGGAAATCTAAAATTTATTGAACTATTTGGAGCAGTAACTTTTATCAAATAAACTGATTGTCTTTGTGAACTTGCGTTGTATGTATTTGGTGAAAAATTTTGCTGTTGATTATTTGAAAAGAATGGAAGTCTTGGATGAATTAAAGATGAAATCCGATCAATAATTGATATATCCAATTCAGATATAAACTCTTTTAGTGTAAACTTTAAAGATGTTTTGGTTGCTAAATTTTTATAAAGTTTATTTCTAAACTCAATTTTGACAGATTGATGACCCATATCAGAGCTGTCAGGAAATAACAGTACATCAATTAATTGATTAGGTGTCCCAAATATAATTGAATCCTTCTTTAAATATTCTGTTATTTCGCAATAGCCAAATGAAATTGAGCCAGATGATGTTGGTATCGAATTTTCAACTATTTGTGTTCCTTCTAATTTTATTGGTGCTAACAAAAACCTAAATGCAAACAAAAAAAACGAGTTTAAAATGCAGAATAAAATACTTGATCTACGATATTAACTATAATCAAGAAAGATCAGATTTACCTCAAATGACTTTCGACGCAAGAGTTGTTCATCTTTTCCCTGATTGCTTGAATATCCTTTTTACCAGATATAGTTAAACCAAATATGCCCAAAGTTTGAAAGAATAATTTTGAAAGAGCTTTAAGATTGTTGACAGTTGATGGGATTACAGAATCATTAGTAGTGGTTGATATTTGAAGAATTTCATCATGCAAAAGATTAATAACAGCACTTGCCAGAGAAACACTGAATCTAGTTTTTTCAATAGTTGATGACCCTTTCTGATTCATGATAGCTGAATGATAAAAATTCGACCTATCACCAACAGATGAAACGCTCTCGGACATTGATTGTTGCATAGAACATGTTGTTGAAGCTATCATTGACGTATTTAATAACGTTGATGTGCTCAGGCTGCTAAGCATTCCACCATTTTTCGTTCTCATTGGTAAAAATTCATCATCATCATCGTTAAATAATGGAGATGACCAACCTCCCGTTTGAAGACCCAGTCCTTGTTGTAAACCAATATTTCCTGGTTTTAATTGATCTTGTAATTCTTTTTCAACCCTTTTAAAATCAAAATAATCCATCGGCTTTTCTTTACAAAATGGCTTATTAGTTTCTTCATCACTAAAATATTATTAAAATAAAAGAATTTAAAATGTTAAACACTAGAAAAACGATATTTTTATCTTTTTATAATAAAATACATACGGTGATGATGCCGAATTTGGATTTAAGAGTTCATCAGCAAGTTTCAGTAATATATGCGCTTGCATTGGAGAAAGAAACGCTATCAAGGATCCAAGATTACAATCAATTGAAAGCTACATAAAAAGAAAAAAAAATTATTTGATATAATGGATTATAATATGAAATTTAAAAATTGTAAATACTTGAGGTCCACTCATTGATTCATCTTTCTTAATTCTTAATTTAATTTCATGAAGGCCAGCCATTTTTCCAATCAAAATTGTATTATCTTTTTCAGCACATTCGCCTTGAAATAGGTACTATTGAAAATACAAAGCAAGTATTTAGTTTAGCAAGCATTCCATATTTTACTAATAATTTTTAAGAATTATTGTAATTACTTGTGCTTTGAATAAGTCGCTATAAAGGGTTATTCCTTCTATCCCTATTCTCTTTACAGAAAAGGATGATTCATACAATTTTTGATCTTCTCTTATCTCACTACTTAATTCATCCGAGTACCTCCAACTAAATACCATAAAATTACATTATAAATAATTCATAAGTTGTTATCAATTTGTTGTTATCTTTTATTTGCTTACACTTTAATATGAAATTCTAAAGCTATTCCAATGTTAATATCTCTTTGAGAGTGTTCAACTCGTATTACAGAGTCTCGAAAGCACATTTTAACTCTTGATAAAACTATGAATGAAATTAAAAAAAAATAGAAAGAATTTTATGTAACCTTGCAAAAAGTAGGTATATAAATCGATCTTTGAACTGTACTAAAACTAAAACTCACCAGCATCAATAGTTTGGGCACAATGTTCGAGGCCAGATAAAGGTTCTTGAATATCATCTTCGTAATCAGTACTTTTCAGACTTAAACATTCCTCTGCTAACTGCATTGAACTTTGCATACTTTGCCACATTGAGTCAAGCATAGAACCACCTATAAAATAAAAAGTTTTATAAAAATTATGAACAAAGAAAGTAACAAAAAAAAGATAATCATACCATTATCAAATCTTTTCTTTGGCTGAACTGTAATTTGTAAACCTTCGATTTCAATTTCACAACTATCTTGCATAATGCTTGACCTAAAAATAAATTAAATTAACGAGTTAGAACTTTAGAACTTATTTATTTATGTAAAAAAAGGATCTGCCACCATAAACAATAAAAACATGCTAATATAGCTAGGTATGTAGGAAATAGGTAAAAGGTTAGGTGTTCTATGTCTTAAATTTTTTACCAAGGAACTGAGACAGAGATGACTTCAAGGCGACCATCCTTAAATTCGATAGGAATGTTTTGCTGTTCAGCTAGTAAGTTAAGTGCCTAGTAAAAAGATCCATTACAAATGATGATACAGCATACAAAATTATGGATTATGTTATTTATATTTATGTGTATTATTACTTGACAATCCAGAGACACATCTGTCACACGACCAGTTCCATTGTACAAATTCACTGAAAAGAAAGAAAGAAAGAACAAAGGAAATTATATAAGCAAATTAGTAAATTACAACAAAGAAATTAATTTTCAATCAAATCCTAATCTAACCTTAATCCTTTTAATGATTTAGATCTTGTCTGAAAAACCTAACTCTGACATCAATTCCACTTTCAAAATCGAGGTCAAAATTTGGTTTTACAGAGCTGAACTAAACTAGAGATACTATTACTATACTATAATTATGATTTATATCGGAATATTAGTATTTTACCTGTTAATTGATCGAGCGAAATCTTCTCTTGTAAATATTGTCCCAAATATCTTTGTAGTAAATATCGACATACTCGCTTTTTAATCGACTCGGTCCACGATGACCACATTTTAATTACAGATTACAAAATTACACCAACTAATTATACCTTACTTAATTTACTAATTATAGATAAATTAAGACTTTAACGTATCAAAATGAATGTTTTCTCCAGTATAATCTCATGATGACGGCCAATCTTGCCCTAAACCTCTATGATGCTTTATAATTGACCATGGGTGGCCAAAATGACGATTATCAACTAATTTTGACTAATTATAATAAAGTAATTTTTTGGGTTTCTTTCTTTTCTTTTGTTTACCTACTTTTACTTTTTCCAAAAAAATACGAGAATTTACACACGAATCAATTTACAATTTAAAACTTTTACTATCTAAACACTTGTTAATTTTGACATGTAATCGATTACTTTTGGGATGTAATTATGTAATTATAATTGTAATTACATAATCAATTAAGTAATTACGATACGATTACAGAAAATTTACAAAGAAATTTTAAATGCGTAATTTCACTTTATTATGATTTTGATTTTTGAATGAGATTTTGCTATTCAAACTATTTAGACCAACACATGGTCATTTGCTATTTGGGAAAAAAAATTTGACAATTTTTTGTCGGTCAAAAGTTAACTGTTTTTGGTTAAAATAACCTTTTTTAAAGTTAATTTTTCGAGATATTCGGGTCAAGATTGTGTTTACAAGGTATACTTGAAGATTCGGGGGTGTTTGACAGGGTTCCGGGTCGAATTTGTCATCTGTAATCTGCAAATTATTGGAAGGTATGTTTTAAGTCTAGTCTAGGTTTCTTATCTATAATATGTAGTTGAAGTAATTTTAATGTAATTTTAGAGGATATTTCAGCTCTGAAAAACCAAATATACAAGTATTTTACAAGTATATAGAATATGTATGCATAATTAGGCTTAAAGTTGGTGTTTTCAGAGCTGAACAGCTGATTTAATAAGTTGATTTTCAATATATATTTATCTATCGATTATATTTAGTAGCAGCTATCGATTATCGATGTAGGTAAATTATAACAGTTTTAGGTTTTGTTAAATTGAAATTAACCATTTGATCCAGCTGGGAAAAACCTAATTTTGAACTCAATTCTGCATAATATTTACTTGTTGAATTCAGACCAATGATTGTGGTTTAGCAGGTCTTAAAATGAACAGCTGATTTAAATAAATTGACTTTTCAATAATTCTTTATTAGCTTTATCATTAAAGGTACTATTTAGAAATTGATCATATGATTTAGCTATGAAAAACCTAATTTTGAACTCAATTTTTCATATGTTGTACTTGTTGAATTGAGGCTAATTTAACAGTGTTTTAGCCTTAGCTGAGCTGAAGTAAATGAATATAAAAAGCTATCTATATAAATTAACAAATTAAGTAACTTATTAATATTTAATTATTTACACATTTTACTTATTTTACAGGTATTGATTGTAAAGTAAAGGATTTGGATTTGGGGCTTTCAAAATTAAAAGAGGTAAGTTAAAAGTATATGTGTGTATCTTTAATTTGTGAAGTTGAATGTATTTTAGTAGTTGTTTTTTTGTCATTTTCAGGCTGATTTTTAAAATATTTTGTGTGAATGATATGATTATTTACTTTCATAATTTAAAGATGATAAGAGAGAAAGTGATACTTGTATAATACTTCATACTGACTGACTGCACATTGATAATGGAGATGGACACGAAAAAGGAGATTCAGCAGGACACAGTAGAGAAAATGGATGCTGAAGAAAGTGTTGGAATTACTGCTGCTGCTGGTGATTCAGGAAATACAGATGAGTTGATTACAAAAGATGGGAAGCAATTAATAAGTCAAGGAAAGTCAATCACTCAAATTGCATACCATGAAAAGTTGAATGTCATAATCGTTGGAACTGATGAGGGCGAGATTTTTGTACTAGATCCAACACTAGGTGAAATATTATTTGAGAAGAAATATGGTAAGTTAAAGTACATAATTAAAATTACGTATTTGTAAAATTGTCTTAAGTAAATTGTCCACATTGTTTTGTGAATTTTTTCAATTTATAGCAAAAGGAGTGTGCTTTAATGTTGGACCTGAAAAAGAAGTAGTTGTAGTAGAAAATGATAAAGTTGGTATAAGAAATGACTATAATGGAATGTAAGTTCAATAAAAGTTAAAGTGCCTAAGTACTTATTTTTTATGCATTTTAGTTTTTATTTTAATATTAATCATTTAATCATTTTTTGTTATTTGCAATAGCTTCCTTTTGGATACAATTTTACAAACACCTGTAGAAGACATCTCTGAAAATATTCTACTAGAAATGAATAAATCCGAGATAGAAATAATTTATAATACTTTATCAACACTTGAGACTGAGACTGATAAAGATTTTAAAGAAGTTGTGACAACTCTTAAGGATATTCTGAATAATAGTAATAATAAGGACGAAATAGATTCTCGACTGTCTGTTAAAAAGGAAAAATGGAGTACAATTAAAATTAATTTAAAGTTGTCGGTTCTTAAATCTACCTTTACCTTCATGGTTAGTGAATTAGGAAAAAAGAATTTGTACATACCTGTAAGTAATTATAAATTATTATGATCATAAATCACTTTGTCTCTTATCCTTAGGTTACACATAATTTTTTTCTTTGATTTTTACAGGCACTGTCCATTGCAAGTTCTTTAGTAGAAAGAATAAATTTATTAACACCCAAGGAAAAAAATGATTTTGATTCACCTCTTGAAAAAAATCAAATGTATTCGGAAGGTAAATAAAAAGGAAACTAATAAAAATTAAAACCTAGAATTATTATACTAAATATTTTATTATTCTTTTTTTAGCTAATAGACTCAATACATTTTCGAACTGGCCACATCAGGATTATAGGTGGGCTCTGCCAAGCTTGATGGCTCAAGCAGGTTTTTATCACAATCCTAGTAATAATGGCGATGATCGAGCGTTATGCTTTACTTGCAATGTAAATTATTATTTTAAAAGATTATATTATTTTCGAGTTTTAATTTTAAAGCGTTTTCTTAAACAATTTATATAGGTGTGTTTAGTTAGTTGGTAAGTTCAAATACTTTTAAAATTATAATAATTTATAGACTTTTATATAATTTTTAATTAATTTTAATTAGGGAACCATTGGACGAACCGTGGAGTGAGTGATCATCATATTCTATAATCTATAATTTTAATACAACTAATTTAAATATTGCAAAGAATTTCTTTAATTTTGGTTTTTTCTCATTTTATCAGGTGAGCACGAAAGGCATTCTCCGTTCTGTTCATTTGTAAGGGGTGAACATACTGTGAGTTCAAATAACTTTATACTTATCCTTGTTGTAGGCACCAATTTTAATACAATTTTTTTTTATTTAGCATAATGTTCCTTTAAATATTCCATATTCTACTTGTCCAGCCCATGTAGTTAAAAAGTCAAATGGGAAACCAATTTTAGGACAATCCTCTTTAAATAATTCATCAGTTATTGCTTATTCTGGAGGTAACGTGGTCTTATTTGATACATCGAGACATCCGAAGGTAATTTTTCTTATTATTTGTATACCTAACTATCAAAAGTAACTGATGCAAAATATAAAAAATTTGTGACTAATGATTCTTTTCTATAAATTTTTATAGGAAACAATTTCATTTGAAGTTACATTAAAAGATTTAGTTTTATCGGATCCTCTTGCAAATATAACTTATTGTGACATTGGTATATTACATAATTATATTTTAAAAATATTAGGTAGCATTTACAATTAAAATTAATTGAATCTTTTTCCAACATCTTTAGATTTAAAACCCAAAGGCTCGTTTTTAATGGATACATCATCAGATTCAGCAGCACCAGTCAATATCCTAAGTCAAGCACAAGATCTTATTAAAGTAAATCCAATTAAGCATGTTGAAATCACTGCTGTAGCTGTCATGGGGGAAAATATTGAAAAAAATAATGAAGGGAAATATTCACTAATTTTAATTGGTGGTTTTATTAATACCTTAAATAATTTAAATTCTGCATTTCTTATCCTGTACTCTGTTAAAACGGATGTTTTAAAACAAGAGCCTTCCAAAGTAAAGCCGAAGAGCGGCAATGAAGCTATCAAATCTTCTGGTAAAGGTAAATAGCAAATAGGATTTACAAAAATTAAAATTATAACTACTAAAACTATTACTATTAATATGTATATTTTTTATAGGCACAAAATCCGAAAATCCGAAACATTATGATGAAGATTTATTAAGCTATTTAGCGGATAGTGAATTCACGTCAGAAGAGAGTATCTTTTTAGATGAATTAAATAAAAGTTCAAATGAATTTTTACATTCAATGAAAGAAAAGAACGCAGGTATCATAAAGGATTTGAAAGATTTAAAAAGAACATTATCAGATGATCCATCTCAGTTATTCAGCAACAAGACTAAACACAATAAACCAAAAGTAGTTATTATTGAAAAATTGAAAATCCCTGAAAGTATTTGTAAATCATCGACATCATATAATATTCGTCATATAATTCCTTCAATGGACAATTCTGAAGTGGTTATTATAATCGATTGTGATAAAAACAACGAGGCTTTATGTGATGATGATATTTTTGTTGGAGCAATATTGATTTATAAAACGAAGACTTTGATCAAAACTGGTTCATTGTCACTTGAAAAGGAGCCTCACATATTCAAGAGCTTCAAGAAAGAAAGTCAGTTCAACAATTCAATGCCTATTAAGAGTTGCTGCCTTATAACACCAGAGAATGGAGATGATATTTTATTGGCCTGTTGTTTCAACAATGGAATTATTCAAATTTTCAATTTAAAGGGTCTTTCATTGGTTCATTCTATTTCTCCATCAAGTATTGATTCTTCTAATGATTATGATAAATTCTCTTCTGTTTCATATTGTGCTGGCCTTGAAAAATTGTGTGTCGGAACTACTAAAGGTTTTTTGGAAATGTATTCCATAAAGCAGGATGGGAGTAATGACTTATTAAAACCAAATACTAGTTCGCCTATTTTGAAATCATCCAATCGTTTAACTACAACTAATAATGATCTTTTAGTGTATCAACCATTATCGTACAAAACGATGAAAAAATTACATTGTTTGACAGCTATGACTAATATTTCGCCATCTTTTACAGCATCAGGTAATATTTTTACTATATAGTAATTTGTTGTTTATCTCTAATGCTAATGATTGATTGATATATTATTTTAATTGTGAAATTTAATGTATAATCTTTTCTTGTGCGAAAATAGTTCCATCATGTTGGTTAAAAATAAT
The DNA here is from genome assembly GCA_034699045.1 of Nanhermannia cf. coronata Gr-Ori-00579. Lineage (NCBI taxonomy): Eukaryota > Metazoa > Arthropoda > Arachnida > Sarcoptiformes > Nanhermanniidae > Nanhermannia > Nanhermannia cf. coronata Gr-Ori-00579. The sequence continues at coordinate 15,532 of JAQIXA010000625.1, forward strand.
TCAAGCACAGAAGGATAGAAAACATCCATTACATTTACAAAATGAGAATGAAATTGGGACTCTTTCTTGGAGATTACAAGCCAATAATCATACAAGGTAGGTAGTTATCTTATATAATATTATTTTAAAAGAACATGGTTTGGGTGTAATAGTTTTTAATTAAAATAATCTATTTTTGTACTTAGATTGGAACATCTTTTCGAGCTGACTCTACCGAAATCAAGCTTTGTTGGTTATATCGATTTCAAATTTGTTTTACAAATGGGCTGCCTTAATCTTCCGAAAATAGAAGTGTCACTTTATCGTTCGACAATATCAAATAATAAAAAATCTAAAGATAGTTCAAATGATGTTGATTCTTTTATAAATTTTGGATCTCAACTTCGATCAAAAGCACCTTCGAATGAATTTTTAAAATCAATTAATGCCGAATTAATTGAAGGTCCTCTACTTCTTGAGAATCATTTAGACCTTAGTGCGAGTGGTGGTCAAGTGTTGTTAACAAGTCCATTAATATTACTAACAAAAGGGAAAAGTTTTTATTTGCATATTAAAGCAAAAATCGACAAAAGGGACGAGACAACGGCGAATAATTTACAAAATATTTCGAATAAATCATCTAAAGTGAAAGTTGATTCAAGTTCAAAATCGAAGCAACATTCGAACCAATATCCTAATCCAACTTTAAAATCTAAATTATTCAAGGATGATCTTTTCGAGATTGTTAATTATTCATCTTATGAGTATTTTAATCCGTCATTGGATTTACTTCAAGAAGATCCAGAAAAGAAAATAGGTTGTGATGTTCTTCATGAAGTATCAATTTCCATTAAAATTCCTAAATCAAATTCGGAAATTCCAAATGAACAGTAAGCTTAGCATTATTTTATTAATATTTTTATTTTGTTAATTAATCTAATAATCTTATTTATTTTTAAAGTTTGGAAAGAAGAAAAATGCTCATTTCAAAGGAATTTCATGAAAAACTTGTTAAAACTGTAATTTTTAAAGGCGATGAAGTTTCATATTCAGCACAAAATGCAGCATTAGATTTATTAATCTGGATCAGCTCAATAATTTTATGTGGCCCAAATGATTCTGGATATCAAATTAATTTAATTGGCTTGATTGAAAAATATCTAAATGAAATTGTACTCTATGGGATTTTATCATCTGATCGACAAACTTCACATAAAACTACAGGATTATTAATTTCTTGCATTGAGTAATTTAATTTAAAAAATTAAGTTTAAAAAAGGCTCAATTTTATTATATACAATTTTTTTCTTTAAATAGCACAATTGAAACTAATTATTCAAGGAGCGAATCGTTCATAACATCTGTTCTAAAAGTTTTGATTAATTTGTTAAAATATTCGTTAACTTCATACTCTCCAGGTTGCCTTTACTATTTCTTTCTTTTATTCAATCGCGTAAGGACGGAGAATTTAAACATGGCCAACGAATCTCTATTAAGTTTATTGAAAGTTACTTCGAAAGAATTGAATAAAAGAAATGATGAGAATGAGATGAGAATATTGAGGACGAGATTTGGATTATATGGTAAGTATTTAAATGTTAAAAAGGTATTTTTCCTGAGCCGAATTAAATTAATTGTTTTATTTTTGTAATTCAAATGAATAGGTGGACCATTTGAGTCTGATTTATTTGAAATTGAATTACCAAAGATAACAAAATCTTCATCCCATCCTTTAACTTATGCTGGAATCTGCTCAACTTCAGATCCGTCGGCACCTCCTCCTACCTCAGTTACAACAAATACATTTCGTTTATGGGGTTTGAAAGATGTAGATTTTCGTGACCTACTTGTTGGGAATCCTTTGAGTATCAGATTAGGAAAATTAGGTGGTTTATCACCAAAACAGGTAAAAATTTTAATTTTGCTTTATTTATTGTTCCGGCTTAGAGCCGGATACAAGAAACTGTCCTAATTTGTAATGTTATCTATAAATTTATAGCAAATTGCTGGTTTATTGGAGGTTGAACCTTTACATTTCAGTTGTCACGCATCAAGTGTAAGTTTGAGAATAATACTTTTTTTTTAATTTAAATTTTTCTTATTTTTACATGATATTTTAGGATGGAACTAGAATTGAAAAAATTGAGTTCGGTAAGATTTATTTTAAATTTGTAATTATATCCAATTTAACAAAAATCTGGAATTAAATTACCTAATTATCTATTTTTTAATTTTTTTTATAGCCCAAAGTACTTTTACATCTGTGCCAATTCCTCAGCCATGGGAGCCATTTACAAACATACTTTCTGGCGAAGGTATAGCATTAATATTAAAAATGCACGTGTAATTTTTTACTGATCAATTTAAATTCAATTTCAGGGAGTAAGAAAACAGAGCCTAATAAAATGGATCAGATAATGATGTTACAAAAAGCCTTAAAAATGGATAATAATGAATCCTATTATGATATTTCTGATTTAAAGTTTATGGAAGGGGGAGCCATGCCGCTGTCTAATATGTATACTTTAGAAAACCCAAATTGGTCAAAAAGTGGTTTAGTGTCCAGTGTTTTTGAGGATTCTGTTCTTATGCAAATGACAGGTAAATTCCGCATGCTTATGGTTATTAAAATAATTAAAATAATAAAATAATTTATTTAGCTCCAGAACCTGGTTTGCATGGTATTTCTTTTGAGCCTGGGAAAGTGGGCTTTAGTTTTACGAATCCACTACCACTAAAACAAAATAGTTCGACATTAACTCCAAAAAACGTCTCCCAAACATATCCTCAACAAAAAATAGCATCCACATCGACTAGTAATCAACAAGCTAATACAACCACAACGGACTCAGTTTCTATTTCTAATCAATCAAATACACCTTCTGTTGATAATGAAAGTGGAATTGGCAGCAAAAATGTAGAAAAGGATGATTTACGTTTATTATTATCCCCGTGGCAGGTAATTATAAAAAGCAAAACTTGTGGGTTTTTAAAGTTTTTAATTATTTCATTTTTAGCAATTGCAACAACCGCCTCAACAATTATTAGTTATCGATAGAATGCATTCGGGTAAGTTTGAGAATAATACTTTTTTTAATTTATAATTTTATTGTTTTTACTTGATATTTTAGGGGGTCGAAGATTTTTGGTTCTAGGTTAGTAACATTCTAATTTTTCAATTTATTGAGATTAAGATTTGAGCTGGTACAATTCATAGAATAGATTCATATAATTATAATTAGGTACCAAACTGAATACTGAATTGGTTAAACCTGAAAAAACGAGTAAAATAAAGCTTCCTTTTCCTAGAAAAAGAGAATTGAAACTGAAACTGAAGCTATTAATTTACAGATTTTATAATTCCAATAAGAATGTTTTATGGTCACCACAAGACAATTTTACATAATATTCATAATTTGCCTTATTCTAGATTTTGGTGCACCTGTGATTTTAACTGATATTGTAATTCCATTCTGCAATGATTTAGTATCCTTATCAATTGATATATGGCTTCATCGTGAAGATCAAGATGGCCAAAGACTCGTAATTTGTTCAGATATTGGAATGAGGTCTTTAGTTTTATCTGATCTTCAACCACAACCTATTTGCCGATTCCTTAAAATTACTGTAATTGGTCGATACGGGATGAATACTACAAAATGCAGGATTCCGATAGGTACGAGTACTATTATTAAATTAGACAATGAAATTTTTTTAATAATAGGCATGTTTTAGGCATGTTTTTTGGACATACTACTATTTTACAAAATATTCATGATTTGCCTTATTCTGAAGCAACCATTTTAACTCAACAAAATATTCAAGCTCAATGTTCAGTGCTTTCATATCTAATCGAAGATATAGGTAAGTTGTTGAAAGCATTTTATTGATTTTAGTTTAATTTTTAATGATACAATAAATTATTTTATTTTTATTTTTTAGAATGTCGTTATCAACTTGCTTGTGCCAAATTAAAAAACTTATTAGCAACTCATACGTTATACTATTTGCCAAGAGGAGGTGGTAGAAATAAGCTAGGACAATGTACTACACCATCTGATCAATCTATTTTATCTACTTATCAAGAATGTATGACTTTACAGCAACAACTCAATGTTGCTAAAAATATCGTGAAGAGACTTCAACGATCTCTTTGTTCGACTCCTGAATATATTAATGTCGATGATAATCCATTCGAAAAGATATCCGAGATATGCACTGATAAAATTCGATCAATTTCTGAATATGTGTTGGGTAAAAGTTTATAATATTTCAGTTTAAATCAGAATCAGACCTAATCTAATTCTATATTCTTTTTATTTTATTTTTATAGATTCTTTATTAGGAATTAGCTATTTGGCTACTAATAATTCGATTGTTCAATCAATTGTAAGTAAACCTTATAAACCTAAACTAATTAAATTAATTGTTGATTGAATTGTGTAACATAATCTCTTTTGCTTTTGTGTTTTTACAGAATTTTGATGTTACTGCACTTTTTTCAAGTTTAAATCAAGAAACTTGTGAAACTTTATTCAAAGAAATATGTATTTTAGAAAACGGGCAGACTCAATTAAGTTTAATTACATTACTTTTAAGGTAAGTATTAACTATTAATTATATAGATAGGTATATTTAGTTTATATATTTCAAGTCATAACTTAATTTTTTTTATTTCAGAATAAGTTGCTATCAAAAATGGTGGGGTAATTTTATTTCCTCAACTTTAAAAAATTTATTTTCCAGTTTCAACACTCAAGTTTTTCCTCAAGATAGGTATTTTACTTACTCAATTTTAATAACATTATTATGATGTAGCTACAAAATTATATTTTTTTTCTTGTTTTATTCATCAGAGTTTTCTTGTTGTTGGTCTATTTGGGACAAAAAGCTCTTTTAAATGGGAAAAATACATCAGTTTTAGAAAGTTCGATGGAATTACTCAATGAAATTCTATTAGTGGAAAGCGACAATGAATTTTTAAGAGCATCAATTGACATGAATTTAGTTTCATGGTAAGCAAAAATTAAGTTTTTAGAATGTTTAACTTTAAAATATTAAATTGACCTCACTTTTCGGTCATTTGATTATTGCAGGGTCGTTTTATTTTTATGTTTATGTCTTGATGGTGTCAATTGCACACTTGGAATGAGTTCACAAGATGGTCATATAATTAATGGAAACAAAAAATCGAAAAGAAGCTTAGAAGGCAAAAAAGATCGTATGTTTTTCCATTTAAATATTAAATGCATGTAGAACTTACTTAGGTACCAGTACCGAGTTTAAACTCAATTTTTATTTTTAGTTTGCTCAAGATGGAATTTCATTCAGGGATCAGTCGGGTAATTTTTCTAATTGATTTTTTGTTTTTAGTACGTTACAAGTGTATCGATAACGGAGTGTTAAAATTTTGGTTCTATTTTCTTGTTATAGGAAATTATCTGGACCATCAAAAATTGTGTCACAATCTGGATATAAGCGAAGAATTCAAAAGAAAATATTAGCTCATAAACAAAAACTAGAAGAGTTGGATAATGTTGCAAGTGGTTTCAGTACTCTTCAGCAGTACTCTCCAAATCCATTGGTATGAATAATTGATTTAAAAAAAATTCGGAGTAACTAAAATCAAAAAATCCTTTTTTGGAGTAACTTATTTAATATTGTTCATAAATATAGTCTCAACATTTTGGGGGATTGTCTCAATTATCGGCACTTGGAAGTAAAATTGAAGCAATAAAAGCAAAACAATATTTAGGAAAAACGATAAAATTACAATCATCTAAAGTAAGATACCTACATAAATTCAAAAAGCAGTGTTTGTTATGGTGGTCATATTTCTATTTTTTATTTAGCAATTTAAAGATTTACTGCACATTCGAAGAGGTGATTTATTTGGAAAGCGAGATTTTAGTATTAAGGAGGAAGAAAAAGAAATATCAAATGAAGAAATATTAAATCTCAATTTGGATCCTAATTTATGTTTAAAAGTTGCAAAGAGTCTTGGAAAATTATTATTAAAAATGGACTCGACTTGCCAGTCTGATATATTTTTAGTAAGACTTAAAACTTTAAAATTAACTAATCAAAGTTTCATGTAATTGCCATTGTCATAATCATAATCACTTTTTATTTTTTAGCATTGTATTTCAATACTTTCACGCATATCATGTATGTACTACTAAAACTACTGTTAGGGAAAATTTGTAACGTAATTAATAATTTGTATTTTTTCCTTTCTTTTCAGGTTGCAGTAGACCAGCAATTTCACTTGGTTCTATTTTTGATTCTGAAGAAATCTTTGCTTTACTTTTGATTGCTATTGGTTCTGATAATAATTCTAGTCTTAAGAATAATTGGTCTTCGCCTTGGGTTTCTCATTCAATTATGTGTTTATTTCTGGATATTTTGGAAGGTACATAAATAGTTTATTTGTCAGATCATTATAATTATGAACTTTTGTAAACGTAAACTTTACTCTTTTAGCTGAAAAAATATTTCCAAAACAGAAGACTGAACGAGAATTATCTCCAACAACACCCACAACAGAAATAACGACTAGTATTGAGACTGAAAGTCAACTTAATAACAATAATAATAGCATGAGCAATGATTCACAATTATTAGATACCTCTGAAGAAATGATAATTGATGATGCTGTAGATTCGAGTAATTTATTACCTTTATTTAAGAATATTATGTATCAAATTACTAATATTATTTAATTTGATTTTTAGTTACAGTTAATGAGATTTTGAAATATGGATCCAATTCAACAACTCCAATTGAAGCAATAAGTATTAATGAATCAGATGAAAGTGATATTGAGGAAATTATCAGTGAAGGTTCAAATTCTCCTGGATTATTTACCAGATTTAAGAAAACACCTTTGCTTTTGAAATTATCACCATGTATGACGAGTATCAGTACAGCTTTGGATGCAAGACTAGAAAATAGTATTGAAAGTACAACCGAGTTAAGGTTAAGAATGTTGACAATTATAGACTCGGAAGTTCTAAGTCAATCCTTAAAAGCTCCTATTGAGCTACCAGTTGAAATTTTGAAGAATATTGGAATGGAAAATAAAGATTCAATGCAAATAGATGAATCAATGACATTGCCATCATCGTTAAATTCAAATGATTTACTATCAATATGTTTCAATCGAATTTTTCAAATGTTGTCCGATAGTTCAGTGAGTATTGAAAAAGTTCTACATCTGTGGTTGAGCTTTAATTTTGAAGCTTCAGGCTTAGAGGTTTCTAGTATGATTGAAGCACGGGATTTTAATTTTACACCAACTATATCAATTTCAAATGAATCCGTTAGTTCTTTAATGATGGTTTTTACAAAGTAATGTTATTTTATTACCTATATATCTATAATATTTGTTTGTCTAAATCTAAATTGGATGATTTAAAACTTTTTTTTTTGATAATTTAGAAATAGAACAATTGGTATTCAAGAGTGGGGATTACTCTTTCAATGTTTAACTTTGGCTGCAAATCAAACTACGAATTCTTCAGGACTTTGGTTTCACATAATTAACGACAAGAACTTTTCAGAAATGATTTTAAGTAAGTTCTACCCATACATATTTTAAATTTTAAGCCAAAAATCACTAATAGTTCACGATCATCTCATAAATTTAAATCTTTTTTTATAGAATTTATTTCTGGTGGAATCAATCTTCACAAGAATCAAATGCCGTCAGTTGGACCAACAATATGCAAACATTTTTATACATTTTTAGAACGTCTACGACAGTTAGCTGTTAATGATAGTCCAAAAGAAATTATGAATGTTTGCTTTAAAGAAATATTGTTAAGAATTCTTGATGATTTCCTTTCTGGTCCATTTTTGAATGCAGATTTCCCACTTGACGGTATATAATTTTTATTTTCGTTTGTAAGATTATGAAATAAAGAAATAAATTATTTTGTATTTTATAGGTATGATCAAGTTTTTAGATGGTCTAAATTTCCCAGACTTGTCGTTTGATCCGTTAACACTCATCTCTATTTTTGAAAAATTCGGTATGCTGATATTAATTATTATTATAAATATTATTTTAGAAGATACTTTTTTATTGATTTTTTTCGAATTCTTTTTTATAGCACAAATTCTACACATTTATGTCTTCTTTCCAAATAAATTATCGCTAAAAACAACTGATATTAAGCCATTGTCAAATACTCAACCAACTGGAAATGAAGTCAAGAGTTTTGTTAAAACTCAAACCTTTGGTGAGTACAAATATTATACTAATTTTGATTACTAATTGCCTAATTTTTATTATTTTATTTTAGAAAACATTATGTTTCGCCTAGTCAATTTCGCATCATCAATTATTTCGCTTCCATATAAAAGCAAGAATGCAGCAGATAAGCGAGTTCAAGAGTTTTTTAATCGAAGTCAATTTGCACGTCAAGACATTCAAGAGAGGGAGAATTCTTTATCTCAATATCTGTTTAAATGTGGAACAAATCAACCAAAAACAATTGCAGGTTAATTAATTTTACTTAATGATTTTTAAAATTGCCTGATTCATTGAACTATTTTTATTTTTTACATTTTAGATATAATATTTCAAAGTGAGAACTCGATGATGAGAGTTTTATCAGTACTAGCAAATCCAAATGGAATGAATGTTTTAACCAGCGGAGATTTAGTCACCTCGATAAATACAGACAATCCGACAACATTTGTTGAGTCGGTAAATTTCCTGTTTACCAAATTATGTAGTAGTGCTTCAAATTCAAAATGGACATTTCTCCCGATTTTGAAATTTTTATCTAAATCACCATTTGATGAATTTTATTGCCCACTCTCGGTCTCTGAAACTTTTGTTTTGATGGTTTTAAAAGTTATAAATAATGAAGAGTATCTCAAAGAATTTACGAAATTAAATTGTATTGAATCAATTTGTTACAAATTTGTTTCATGCTGTCGTAAACAATTGTGTTCTTCACCATCTTATATCTCCTACTTGACTCAATTTATCGGCAAGAGCGATTCGAATATGATGGGACAAAAAAGACTAGGCGAATCTCTTGAATCTGATGGGCTAATTAATGTTGCACCTTTAGGAACAATTTCGTCAACCAATCTATCCGCTCACCCGTCTGAGGTTAGTTTATTAAAATTATGACATTTTATTCAGTACACTTATTACATGCATTTGAATAGGATTATAAAATTAGGAAATACTAGACTTGACTCTAGATTAGATTATTTTAATTTTTAATTTTCTTTAGGTTCTATTAGCCACATCAGCCCCTCATAGACGTGCTAGATCCCCAGCTTGGTAAGATACAATACAATTTCGATTAAATTATGTAGATACTATTTTATTTGAACTTTTTCTTATCTTTTTAGGTCATATCATTTCAACTTCCAAGAAAGTTTTCTAGAACTTGTCATAAATTTACCCTGTGCTATACTTTTAAAAGAAATTCAAATTATTCCACATTTGACGTCTATCTCAACCTCGTGTCCTTCAGCAGTTCAAATTGAGATTTCAAAAGATAGGTTTATGACCTCAAACCCAATAGGACCTGCAATAAATTGTAGTAGCGTTTCTTCAATTAATATTCAATTAAAGCAACCGGAAGTAGCTCAAACCATTGTTATAAGATTATTTAAACCAAAGGATTCGGTAAAATTCTTTAATTACACTTTTGAAAAAATTGACATTTTAACTTAAATTTTTTAATATTTTAGCATACAATTGGATTGTCACAAATTCGGATTTTAGGATGTACAACTTTTTCTGAAGCATCTCTACAAGGATTTGCAAATCAAGATAATCTCAAATTTTTAGAAACAAGCACACATTGGATGTATATACTGGGTAAACCTTATTCTTTATTACTTTATTATTATATTTATTTTTTCACTATAATTTCACTATAATTATTTTAGATCGTGCATTTTCTGTTTCAAAGGATAACCATATTTTACACAATGAAATCCTTGAAAAATCGATTGTCATTCCAAATTTATTAGAATCGTGTTATTCGCTCCTCTTGTCACCTCATCACAATGAGAAGAACCAAGAAATTTTCCTACCTCGTGTTACTCGATGTCTTTATGAATTTGCTTCGTTTAAAAAATCGATAAGTATTTCAGTATTAATGGCCTTGTTAGGGCCGGTGCAATTAGGTTTTTCTCGAGCTAATGCAAATCAAATCGTTTATAAATATCAATTAAATGCATCCGTCGAACTTGTATATCAATTGTGTACTTCATTACCTTTGTGGGGACATCAGAATTTAAATAATCTAATTAAATGGATGGAATCTGCAGCAGATATGGCAATAAATGATGATGTATGATATTTTTCTATGACTTACCTAACTACTTTGTATTTACTATTTACTATATTATATTTATTGAATTTATTTTTAAAGGATGATCAAGGTTTTGCTTCAAAGAAAATTGTTCCCGATTATATTCATGCTATTTCATGTATTTTGTGGAATATAACAGATGTTGGGAAATCCGATTTGTCCTCAGTTGTAAATGCAAATCTTCTCAAGTAAGATTTACCTACATAGAAAAATAGATTAGGTTCCATTTTGTGAATTTTAATTAATTTTTATTCCAATTAGGAAACTTTTACAATGGACTAGAAAACTTGACTGTAAAAGCGAATTACGAGCATGCATAGACCATGTTTTATGTTCTATATGCTTTAATAAACCTTGGCTATTTATTCACCTCTTGTATGAAATGGATATTATTACACCAGTTGAGCGAATTGAAGAAAAGGGGAAACCTGTAGAAGATCTATTGCAAAACTGGTATGATGAAAATCTTATTTGGGAACGAATGCATGTGAAGAATCTGAATGAAATTGAGCTGACTGAAGGTTGTCTAATGACAATTGGTCGGGCTGCCAAATCAACAGTCGCAGCCAAATTACTCCATGAATCAGAATTTTTAGTCAATTTGAATTCATTGATAATGGACTATTGGGATTATTATTTTAAGAAATGGATCAAAACTACATCAACTGAAACTGATCAGAATGAAGAAGAAATGCCAATGTCACCTAAAAAGATTATTTCAACTCAAAATTTGATTGGGATTTTATCACTTTATTCAGAGTTATGCAATATTAATGAGTTTAAAAATTGGTTTGGAAATCAAGGATCAGGTAAATAAAATACTTCATTTATTGTTTAATAAAATTGATTTGTAATTTTCTTATTCATTACAGTTTTCTGGTCACCGATCTTAACCTTACTATCTACAATTTCATCGAATTTCAAAAGATTGTATTTTGGCCATTCGATTATTAATCTTGAGTCTGCTTTTATCTCATTCTTTTCGTCATGCTGTTGGACACATCCAGAAAATCAAAAAGTTATTTCAACTTTACTTTGTGAAATCATTTTAAAACAAAAATCTACACCACATAAGGCTGTGTTTTTACTCCACTCAATGTCAAGTTTTTGTCGAAGACTATTAATTCAACTTTTATTAGAAAATGAGAAAGTAACAATTCATGTTAAAAACCTTACAAAATATCCTTTAAAAATTCCAGTAAGGAGTATTGCTTTAAAAAATCGACATCCTGCTTTATTGATCAACGGTGGTGATCGAGTGTTTCAAATGAGTATTAATTCAACCTTTTATGAGCTATTGAAACTGATTGAACCAATTGGAGTAACTTTTGAGCAAAATATAAAGAATAATAACAGTCTTACAACAACATCAGATACATTTTCTGTTTTGAAAAATCAACAAGGACTAATTGAACAAGGATTAGAATTAATAGAACAAATTCAATCGAACTTGGCTGGAAAAGAAAAGAGAATGGCAAGCACGACGATGCCCCCTCAACAACAAGTTGCTTCATCAATATCAATAACATCAAGTTCGAGCCCTTTTTCAACAACTCAAGCAGCTGGAGGATCATCTAGTAGTATTAGTAATAAAATTATTACTTCAATAGCACCTGAAGAGGTCAAAAGACCGTATAAATTAGCATCCAAAAAATTAAAACCAGATACTGTTGGTGTTCCACCAACAGAAAATAATAATAGTAGCAAATTAGAGAAAGAAGGGCCAACTTTAATAATTGAATCAGAAGATTATCAGAATACAAGAATACCATTAAATTTAACAATTGCACAAATATATTCAGCTACAAGAAAACCAGTAGACCCCTTTCTTGACATGTTAGTCTTTAATTTTAGAGAAGATACACAACAACAAAATCAATATTCAAACTCGGCATCTTCGTCTTCGTCAACTTCGAGATCAAATTCTGGAACCAATTTAGACATTGAAAGAAACACACTTGAGAGAAAATTGAAAGAATTATATCCTGAAGTATTTAATGTTTTACCTATACCCGCAACTATTGAAATTTTTAGTAAAATTGGAGGATTAGGTAAGTTATATAAATTAAAATGTTCAAATATTATAAAATAAGTTAAGTAGGTATAATCTATTGATTTTGAATCTACTAATAAGACTTTTTTTAATTATGAATTATTTTAGGTTTACTGGCAAAACATTTACCAATAGTTTATCCAGAAACTTTAAGACAATTTTCTGCACCGAAATATATAACAAATGCTAGTACACTTATGCAAGATAAAGAAAGTCCAACGGCTGAGAATGATTGGGTCAAGATCGAAAATGCTGACGATTTTTATGAAGAAATGATGGAGAGTATTGTAGCCTCCTCAACACCACTTCCAAAGAGAAATGTTACTTATTCAAGTGGTGGCTCTAACTTACCTCCTCAATATTCAATGTATGCTTTTGGATTGTTCTTGACATTACCAAGATTTTCAGAAGTTTTGCTAGGCGAACGATTAGGAGCTCAGTGTATGCTTCGCCTTTGTTTAGGTAAGATTAAGACTTTGATAATTTAGTATAAGTAGCATTTACAAATTTATTTAACATCTGAACTCATTTACTGAATTTTTAGGCGTTACTGATGATGCTGATGGGAATGATATTTATGGATCTGCAGTTGCTGCGAAATTACCCACATTACCTTTTTATGTTTTACGATCTTTGTTAGATAGTTTAGATCTTAATTCTGATGAAGGAAAACAAATTAGACAAGCAATGATAGATACTTACTCATTGCATTTCATGTAAGATTTATTATACATTTATTATCTGAATTAATTTAATTAATTTAACTTATTTATTTAGCCTTGCGTGCCTTTCCATATTTAGTCATCAAAATTGTGATTCATCATTAGTTCCAAGTCAGCATGAATTAGTTATTGCAGCCACAAAAAGTTAGTACTAAAATTATTCGTATATTTAATTGAATTACTCTCTAATTCATATTATTAACTTGTTCTATTTTTTTATAGTTCAAGGAGGTTACAATGAGAAGGGTACTGGGAAATCTGATGACAAATCTCATGTTTATTGGGCTAAAGGAACAGGATTCGGTACTGGTTCTACACAACAAAGGTAAGTGTTTCAATTGGCTGGTATTTGGTGAAATTGTCAACAACTCTAATTGTCGTTATTTTGATAGTTGGGATGTTGAATTAGCTTTACAAAAAAAGAAAAATGAAGAAGAAAATGTGACCTGTTTGCTTTTAGGTAATATTTGAATTTTTATAATTTCTTTGACAGACTTTGCTAATTTTTCTTGTGTTTTTTACTAGTATTATCAAGTTATATATTTCCCAAAATATTATCAAGACAATTTTCTGATGATTCGCAACAACCACAACCATCTTCTTTAGACCGAGAAAGATTATTACCTGAAGAAATTATCAGTTTGGTTAAGAAATCCTGTTTGTTTCCAGCAATAAGTGGCTATCTTCGAAATGATTCAGTATTAGACATGGCCAGACATGTTCCATTGTATAAGGCCGTCCTCCTATTTTTAAGATCTTTAGTTTCGAGTCCTCAATTACTACCGTTGTTGGCTCCTTGGGAAAAATCATCATCGAATGATGATCAACCTTTATCGATACTCTTAAGTAAAATGAGAGATGTTGTAGAAAATTATACAAGGAGATTATCGTAAGTTTCAAATTTACTTTTTTAACTTGCGAAGGATTTTTTATGAATTGTCTTTTCTTCTTTTAGAAATAATAAAGGAAAGTTAAAGAGTAAGCAAACAACAGTCAAAACTGGAGAAGAGATTGACGATGAGGGTCTGGCTTTACTCATAAATGACATCAAATCAACAGCACATCATGTCGAGTCAGCTATCGACTATTTGACCAAAAGATTTGGACCTTCGGATATCGAAATGAAAGATGAAATACTTTTGTGTGAGTCGAGAAAAACGATCGATGAAAGATATATAGATGAAATGAAAGCGATCCAATTTGGGTTTTATGAGATGATTGTTGAAGAAGAAGCAACGAATGGAATTCGATTCACGGTTCCTTATCATTAGTAAGTTTTAATTGAAACTGTAATATGTATGTATGTAAAGTATAATATATTTCATTTGTTTTTAGTGAAAGTAATGTACGAAGTAATTGGTCGAGAACTTTTACAAATCGCTTGAAACGATTAGCCCAAGAATCTGTAACTCTCAGCTCATCCTTACCGATTGCTTATGGAAGTACAATTTTCATTCGTTGTGATAATGATCGACTGGATGTTATGAAAGTTTTAATTACCGGCCCAAGTGGTACGCCATACTCGAATGGTTGTTTTGAGTTTGATGTATTTTTCCCGAATGATTACCCCTCGTCTCCAATGCATATCAATCTAGAGACTACGGGTCGACAAAGAGTTCGATTCAACCCTAATTTGTACACTGATGGGAAAGTTTGTTTGAGCATTTTAAATACTTGGGTAAGTACTCATGCATACTACCTAAAAACAACTAATAAATCAATTTATCACATAAATAAAGAGTTAAAAATGTGTATTTTATTTTGCAGCATGGCAGACCTGAAGGTAGGATTAATAAGAATAAGACTTCATATAACTAGCTGATTAAAATTATTAACTTTTTTTATATTTTTTTTATAGAAAAATGGAATCCTCAAACAAGTTCACTTTTGCCTGTTTTGGTCGCAATTCAATCTTTAATTTTAAACACAGAACCCTACTTCAATGAGCCTGGTAATTAAATAATGATTTAATTGGTATTTGTGATTTTTGTCTAATTTTGCTAATTATTCTATTTTTTAAACAAAAAAGGTTATGAAAAATCTCGAGGTACAGAACAGGGTGAGAGAAACTCAAGAGAATATAATGCTGGAATTCAAATTGGTAAAAAAAACGCAAGTTCGAGTATTTACATTTTAAATGCACTATTTGTTAACTTTTTTTTAATCTTTTTGTAGCTACACTCGAATGGGCAATGTTAGATCAATTAAAAAACCCGTCACTTTGTTTTAAAGATGTAAGTTTCATGTAATACCAGTTTTTCTATTCATTTTAAATCAGTGGTGAAATTGAGATTTTGGTCTTAATTTTACAAGTACAAAATAATGTAAGGGATTTAAAATCGAAGTCAAAATTTGGTTTATTTTATAAAAGCTGATTATAAATAATTGCTTATTTTATTTTACTTTAAAGATCATCCAACGACATTTCTGGATTAAAAGAGCGGAAATTATTTCTCAGCTAGATCGTTGGCTGGCAGATTTAATTGTGACCTGTAAAAATGATAAAAGAGCTGGTAAAAATGTGAGTTCTGATCCTGTCGGGGTCTTTAAGGTAAATTGCAATTTTACTGTCTTTAAATATACTGATATTATCAGTCTGATAAGTAGTTGACAATTATTGTTAGAATAGCACTAGCACTATGACTTAATATAAATTGCGTATCTTTTGTTTTTAGAATAATTTCAATCTCTTGAAGAAAGAATTTTTAAATATGAAACCACCACCTGGGCTCGAAGATCTCCAAGTTATTTCAGAGCTCATCAAAAATGAACCGGAAAATCTCGGAGAAAGTTTATCATCATCGTCCTCTTCAGCGGCCAAAGTGGATCCAGACGTACTGGACTTGAGTACAACGAGTGAGCTGCCGAATAAGACATTTGATATTATAAATAATACTGTTAGTATTATTTCAACACCTGTCAAAAATCAGATTGAGAAACAGTTTGAGCAAGCAGGAATTAACCTTGAGCAAGTTATCATTGATACCCTGGATATGGAGAATTCTGGAGAGACATCAACTGCATCAGAGAATGATCAGATGGACATTTAAATAAAACCACCATCATCTGTTTTTTTTTACATTATTCATGCTGCAATAATACTTATCAGTTATTACTGTAGACTGTAACTGTAATGTAATAGCAATGAATTTACTTATTTCCTCTCTATCGAAATGTTACATACAAATCATACAATTACATAATTACAATAAGTACCATACATTTTAAATTATTATCATTTCTCTTTAATTTATAATTTATAATTTAGCTCTGTACTATACTATACTACCTTACCTAACTATTTAGGGTATCTTATTTTATTTCATTTATATTTACTTAATTTTTCAATGGATTGCCTCGTGTCAATTTATTTACCATATTATACATGTAAAAAAAAATAATTACAAAAATGTATAATAAATTATGAATGTTTTTTAAACCTACTGGTTGATATCGAATATTAGAATAGAATTGTGATCATTCAAGTCACGTTTTCAATTGACAAGACAATTCAAAGGCTTTTTTCTGACAAAAGGTCATGTTATGTCATCAGTCATCTTAACAATGTCTCATACTCATGAATCGTGAATGACCTAACAAAAATCAAATTAAAGGTTATAGTTATAATTATAATTTAAATAAGTTGCCTATAAAATAAATTAATAAGGTCTCGTTTTGCCTCAAACTCAATGCGTTTATATGTTTATTTTTTATTGATGAATTTTTGTCAAGAACTAAAATCGAGATGAATAGTCAGGGAATTGAATGAAATTGCTATCTTTACTTTTACTATCTATATCTATATTATTTGCTCTCTTGCTTGCTTATTAAATAATATTAAATTAAAGGCTTATTATATATTTTTTGTGTTTATAAAAGTTAAAGTTTTAACTTTAATCTTAATTAAAATTAAGATTAATAAAGATTCCAATTAAGAATGGATATGAGTAATCCAGAATTAGACGAGGATTTGGTGGTCATGAAAAGGACCTTTCAACATTTGAAGCCATTTAGTAAGTCAAAAATAATGCCCTATTTCTGCATGATATTTATTTCTATCTCATAATCTATCTCTATTCTGTATTATATAATTCTATTTATTATTAATTAATTTAATGATTATGAATTTAAGCGTCTTGTTCAGCTGTAAAAACCCAATTTAGGCCTCCGTTTTACATGTAAAAAGTGTAAAAGTATGTAGAATGTAGGTTCTGTAGGACTGGGGCTTAAAATGAGGGTTTTTCAGAGCTGATTTAAATTTAAATAATTATCATTTGGGTATGTAATTTGCAGCTTGTGAAGTAATGCTGGATCCAAGTAAGGAAAGCTTCGATAATCTTTCCAGAGAAATGGACAGGATTTCAGCACCGAATTTTGATGTAGCTCTGTCCAATTATGTTTTTGTCCCCTTTTTAGTCCATATTAAGATACTGGAGAAATACAGGTAAAAAGTTTAATAATCTATTCTAAATTCTAATGTTAGTGTTAAGGGATTTAAGTTTAGTCATTTGTTATTGATGTTTATGTATATTTTGTAATTTTGAAGGGACGATGTCAAAATATCATTATTCAAATGTCTCTGGAGAGTACTGGAGAAATGCGAATTGCCATCATATGAGATATTTTTCCAGTTATTTCAAGCTTTTAATAAAAATCTATCCTCAACAAAAGATCCTACAAAATGTAAGTAAGTTGGTCATAACTCATAAGCCATGGTCATAATTCCTTAAAATTCTGTCATTGACATTGACCTTAGCTAAGGTCAGCTTCTTTTACTAACTTACATAATCTAACTTTAAGCTAACCATACATTCAATAAACAACACCGACCTTACTTGAACCTGAAAATCATCATATTCATCATAATGTCATTTAATTCATTTTTTTTTTAAATTTTTAGTCAACTTTGATACAATAAGTGAAGAGCTGACCGCCAGTATCCTGTCCTGCCTGGCTCAATTATTGAAGAATAAGAATTTAGATTCTAAAACGAAACCATTTAACATATTCAAAGATTTCGATTCAAAGTTTTCAACATCCCTAGGTCATTCAATTTATATTTTATTACAACCCATGTCTTTACACAAGTCGACCCGAATAAGGTACTTCAATTCAATTTCATTATAACAAAGGTATACTCATTTAATTACTTATTTCTAATTGCAGATTGAAGATAATGGACATTTTAGATTCCTATGCTTCCATTTGTTCAAAGTCTACCGAATTATCTCTCAAGTTCTACTCATTTCTACCTGGAATTATATGTAAACTGAAAGAAACTTGCTCAACTAGAAGGACAAACTATAGGATGTCGATAGTTTTGGTAAGATTTATAAACTATATTTAAAAGATTCAGGCTCCATTTAACTTAATTGACTCTTTTCCTACATTTTTAGAAATCTTTGCAAGTTTTAAGATCATCTATTTTATGTGGGATAATGGGCCAAGAGGGTGAAGGCTTGATTGACCTCGACAATAATTTCTCTTTCGTACTCAAAGAATTAAACGGAGAATTAATAGCCTATGATGAGATTCAGATAAGAAAAGGACTTTTAGAATTCTACTTCGGTCTAATCAGTCATTTTAAAGGGTAAATCCTCTGATAAAACAGACAAATCCAGCAGGTTTTAACGATATTTTTTAACTATGTTTTTTTAACAGGAAGCTGCATCAGTGTTCAAAAATCATCTGTGGTAATCTCTTAATCTTCAACCAAGATACTGATCAATATATTTCAAGTAAATCAAAAGAAATTCTAATAGAATTTGGTGTACTACCACAAAAACTTGTCCATCTCGAAGAAATAGTCGAGCTTTTAACCATGGCCAATTTAGCATTGAAATCCAGCGATGATGACAAAGCACTGCTCCACATCAAAAGAATTATATCAAGCCTAGAATTTATGAATTTTAATTTTCTCGAGTTAAGAACAATCATTTCTCACTTAAGACCGTTAGTAAATACTCGACTATCAAGGAAATCATTAGAAATCTATTCAAGTACCAATGACCAAGGTGTATTTACTCAAAATGTCAAGAAATTATGTCACAATCTTGTCAAGTGCTCTCAAATAGATGATATTTTAGACGAAGTTCTTCCAATACTACAAAGTTCCTCTTGTGAATCTGAGATGATATGGATATTTAATGAAATACTTGAAGGAATTTATCAAAATCAGCAAAATAATTGTACAAACTCAAGGATCCTTGACTTAAATGAAGTGACCGGTATTGCCACAACTTATTTATCTTTATTAGAATCGATATTTAACGAGAGTTCAAAGCAAATCCTACCTATCAATATTAATATTAATGAGGCGACATCAAAAAATACTATTTTCAATCCACTAGTACATTTACCAACTTTATCAGAAGGAAATCAAGTGGAGAAACGCGGAGTAATTATAATTCAAGGAATTGGACTAATTACAAAATTTGAGACACCTTCAATACTTCCACTTGTTCTCTTTACACTTGTAGAATTTTGTGGAAAATCAGAATCATCTCTAGTTTTAAGTGAATCCGGAATTCATGTATTGAATATGTTAGCAAAACATTTGGGATTTGAGAATTTATCCAAATTCTTAAGTGAAAATTTAGATTTAATTATGAGTGAGTTGTCAGTGAAGTTTTTAAACATTTCTTTGTACTCGAATGCATCAGATGCTCTGTCATTTCTTGCTAATTATTTTGATTTCAGTCAAGCTCAATTTGTTCATTTAGTTGAGAGGATATTACTCCAAAGTATAGATTCTTTTTATGGTGAAGATTATCATTTAATTTACATCAGGATTATTAATACATTTATGAATTCTCTATCGAATCATCATGTTAGTAGTGGAGAAAGTACTGACAAGAAAATTGGCCAAGAAAATGAGTTCAAATTAGATTTATACAATCGTCTTTTACTTTATCAAAAATCTATAGGTAAGTGTTCAAGTTTTTATAAAAATTATAAAAATTGAGATGTTTAAATTATTATTTTTAGGACTTGATTCTGAAGAGTTGCTAGATATTCCTGAAGATAACATTCCGATCGAGATTGATGTACCAAAATCTCAAGATCAAGAAGAAGAAAAGAAAGTTCTATCTCCACAACTTAATTTGGCTTTAAAATTATCTCATGCCTCATTAAATTTCTTGCCATCAAGAGATAGAGGAATTCAACTACTAGCAATGGACTCACTTATCAAAGGAGTTGAACTTTTAAAGGATTCTGAAGATTCTCTTTTACCTCTTGCTCACATCATTTGGCAGAATTTGGTCCCACGGTTAGTTTAAAAGTTCAAAATCTAAAAATTATACACGTGTAGAATGAATATTGATTTTTTTATTTAGATTTAGCGAATTGGATTATGTAATCGTGAGGAAATCCTTTGAGCTTTTGTTAGTTCTTTGCTCGACGAGTCGAACTTTTCTTAAAAAGCGAACACTTGAAGAAATCTTTCCAAAATTGGCGAAAATCTTGATGAACCTTTCAGTTGAAAGTCAGAGAGTTAAACAGAAGAATACTCAGCTGTATACTTTCACTCAACCATTTAAACTTCAGTATACCTTACTTCAAGTAAATAACAAACACTTTGGCCTATTTTAATTTACCTATTAACTACCTATCTATAATTGATGAATCTGATCTGACTGACCTCAAATTTTCTGTTTTTAGGGACTCGGAGATCTCTGCTCTGCTATCGAAGTTAAAGAAGAAGATTTGTATGAACTTTTAATTAGCATTTTAGTTGAATACATATATGTAAAATCTGATTCGTGTTCTTTGTTATTTTTTTAGAGATCGAGTTGCTGAAGGCTGTTTGACTTATTTGAGTCCTGATCAACATAAAAACTTGAGGGTAATAATAATTTAGCTTACTGATAAAATAATAATAGTACGTGCTACATAGTATAACTATAAAGAAGCATAATAATATTATATCATTAATTGACCAATAATGAAAACTCAATAACAATATAACCAAAATTAAAAAGTTACTTCAAAAAAGGATGCATTAAGTTTACAATTTACAAGTTTGCACAAATTCAATTAACTAACTACACATATATAAAATGCAATTTAAAAAATCTAACCGTTTTATGAAGCGAGTAGGTCTAGCTATTTTAAAAATCTAGATAGAAACTTGAGACTCTTGAGCCCTAGAATTAATACTTTATGTAATACCAAACTAAACTACAATATTTTTATATCCCTTCCCGTATTCAATCAGTACTTACTTTAACTAATCTTTCATTTTCATTACCATTTTGATTTTAATAGGAAGCTGCCGTGAGACTCCTTAAGCAATTAAGCCAATGTTCAAATGCAAGATCGATATGGATGAAATTAATAGCAAATGAATTAGTTACAGTTCCTCCATATCCTGGTGAAGAATTCATACCCTTAACCTTACAGCAAATGCCAACCAAGCCTTGTTAACAAGTAATATTTAAGACATAAAAATTTATATCTACTGACTAGTATACTTCTTTGTAAAATAAATCGTCCAAATCAAATACCTACCTCTCTACATACTCTAATAAAATAAATCTGAATAAATCGATCGAATATCGTCCTAATTTATAAACTACCTACCTACCTATTTATCAATTTCATTTCATCTCGACTAATTTTTACCTCTATCTTAGCTTTAGTGATATTCTATATACATATTCTATTGCATCCCAAAGTAAAGTTCAAATAGGTAGTCGAATCAAAATATAAATCTAAAAAAAATTAGCTATCTGTAATCTATGTATAAATAAGCTTATTAACCTATTACTTTATAGTTAGCTTAAAAGACTTTAGACCAAGTTACGCTTAGAATTTAACAATCTGTGAAGTATCAATCATTGTTAACGTTTTAAAATATCCTTTTTCATTGCAATTGCATTATAATATAATCAACTTTTTTTCAGGACAATTTTATAATTTTATTTCTTTTCTATTCTATAAACTAAAACTAATCAACAACAAACCATGCCAAATGCCAGCAAACAACTAACCATCATACATATAAATAACATTCTTATATTTATAATAATAATAAATAATAAGTATTCATAAATTCATAAAGAAATAAGAAAATAGTAGAACTAAACAACTGCTGTGTAATTAAAAGATTCTAGTAATTTAGTAAATGGGGCCAATATCAAATTAGAATTAATAATACCTAGGTGGGATTGTATGTATAGTTAAAAATTTAGATTTAAGTAGACTAATTAAGAGTTAAGTTCATGCAAAATGCATAAAATTCCAATAATTTATACGAAGTGAATGAGATTGAATTTTTTGTTGTTGAAATTTTACAGATACCATAATTTATCTGCAAGACATCCAGGAGCTTCTTTTCCCAACGCCATACCAGTTAGATAGGCCAACTTATGAGCATATAAACATGGTGCTGGAACAGCGACCTGAAAAGAAAAGATAAAAATACAATTTATTGTAAGTGCCCTAGTTTTAGTAATATTTATTTTAGAAAATTATTTATGAAACTTACGGTACCACTCCAATTGAAATAAAGGTGACACATCTTGTAAGCGAGACGTTGCATCCTGTCTGGTGGAATATTTGAATCATCATACACCACATTGTAGTTTGTAGGGCTCACTGTACCCTGACGAACACACTGAGATACCAAGAAAAAATC
>JAQIXA010000626.1:0-38238 GCA_034699045.1 Nanhermannia cf. coronata Gr-Ori-00579
TTATTAAAGATATATGTCAGTAGTCTTAGAGTACGAAGTTTCGTAATTATAGTTAAAAAGCTCTTTAATTAATCTTATTTTAAAATCGTTTAAACTTAGATGGGTCACTCTACTGTAGTTCAATTACAGAAATTAAACTTACTTTAATGATTCCAATTCCACCAAAATATTCGGCTATATCAGATTCAAGAGCATTAGGCGGTAGGCCGGCTACAAATACGGTGTCCCCACGATCCTCCCAGCCACCTGTCCCACCTCCTCCTCCTCCTCCACCGAATCCTATTATTAATAATGTAAATATTAATAAAATAATTAAATGAAATACAATCTTTAATTTTATAAAAAACTAAACTAGGAAGGTACAGTGGAGTGGAAACCTCTATATCGAAACGAACTTTGATGAGAATACATACCTAATACCTACCTACCTAAAATACTTTAACATTTTTACATTTTCTCTCCTACCTTGCTAAACACTTTTAAAACAAACCACTAATGCTAAAATGTACAATAGGTAAACATAAAACAAACTGACATTGAAGATATTTTACTAAATTAAATAATGTGTGCTCATTCTAGAAAAAGTTCTAGAAAAATCTAAATATCCGTATCAATATAATACACATAGGGTACACTATTATTAATAAATTCTACAAACATCTTAATTTCATACCCTTGATCCCTACCCATATTCAATATTCCCTACTCTATTCATATCTTTATTTATTTATTAAATAATTTGATTTTGAACCTAATCGGATCGAATCATAACACTGAACTTGTTAGTGTCTAATAAAATTTTAGTTTCATCCATCATTTCGTATATTAATTAGAATATTTTACAACCTATTTAGAACCTTTCCAAATAAAATGGAAAAATAGATTATTTGAAAACAAAGTTCCTATTAGGTATTATTAAGTTATTATAACCCACATCATCACCCATTAACCATTACATTATTTCTAAATTTTATATCTCAAGTAGTAAATAATTCTGTCTAATCCTTTCTGTAGATTAGTTTCATTACTCGAACTCGATTGCCATTTTACTTTACAAAATTAAAATCCTCAATGAAAATCATCAGAAGATATACATATTTACAGATATTCCCTATTCCCTACAAGTATTTTCTATCAACACTTACTAGCCTACTTAATTTTTGTAAACTCTTATTTTGTTACACGTTTATCGATATCGTAAATCGAAGGTGCATGGTACAGTAGCACATAATTTTAGTACTTATTTTATTGGGTACCCTAATATTTACTTTTAATGTTTAGATTTTAAAATCTTCAACGCAAGTATCAAATACTAGTCTTAAAAAGTTTGCAAAATTTTCCTAAAATCAAATATCCTTAACCTTAAGGTGATATACTCTTTTCACTTTTCTTTATTTTACCTTATTTGATACTTTACCATAAGCCTAATAAATTAAGCTGTGCTGTGACACATACATATTAAATTTTTGCTTTTTACATTCCCAGTTTCCAGATTACAACTCAAACTCAACTACTGCCTATGAGATCGAAATAACGAATATAAGTACATACTTCAAATATTATTCAATATGAATTACCCGACACTATCTAATAACACTTTTTAAACACACGATAAGTACAATATATAGTGTAAATACTACTTTGTATATAAATAATTAATTAATATAATCTAAAACTTTTACCACAGGACAATAAATAGGCAATACATACTGCCAAATTAGCATTATATACTCTGACACTGACTCTGAATTTCTACACTAATCAGAATCCAATTAAATACCCAATTAGGTATTAGAGAGCTATCATAATACTCTTTTTGCTACTTACTTATCTATTTCTATTTCTATCAGACCAAAACTAATAAAACTTTGATACAAAATGTGAATAAACCTCATGGACGTTCATGATTTCGAGTACCTATTTTAATAATTTTTAAAATGTACATGCTTTACATTAAGGATAAGTAGGTACATTAATATTAATCATCAGTACCTAGGTTATTTATTTTTAAATAATAAACCGACCAATACCAATCCGAATATTCCTAAATTCCTGTTTTTATTCTAACCCATGTTCTAAAAATCCTTATCGATTTACTACATATAAAAGAAAAAATTACCCTATTTTTGATTACCTTTCTAGAATAAAATAGGTACACACTGTATACATTATCATATCATAATTATCATAGCTTCATACTCATCCTTCCTTTTTACAATTTTGTGAACTGAAATTAATAAATCTACCTTAATAAGTAAAAGTACTTTTTATTTACACAGCTGGAAAAATTTATCAATTTAGGAACCATACCATAATTTTAAGAGTAGTTATATATTTTCTATACCCAAATATCAAGATATTTTACTCTAGATATTTTATTTTACATTACTATTTTAAAAAATAGTAATGAACATGAACACCTTATAAAACAAATACACAGGTACTAGTACTAGTACTACCTACAGATAATTGTGAATCGTCGTGACGTGAGTAATGACTTGAGTAACTACTACTGTCTACTGTATACCTATTATCATTACCTAACTACCCCTACCCCTATCCCACAACAATTTTGATATTTAATATTATTTGATTTGCTAATGCTAGGTTTTAAATATAAGAAAGTGAAATTACGTGATCATTACGATTTGTTACCTTTAGAAGGGTACGACCCTTTTGAAGCGGAGCTAAAATAGAGAGAGAGAGACAAAATTTGGTCATTGATATTCACATTGTTTTGTTATCCATATAATTGAAAAGACATCGATACTCGGGAACAATTTTTGATTTGTAGGTGTTGATCACGAGAAATACAATATACCTAAATATATTTTATCTCTCCCTTTATATTATTTTCATTTGTCACCTCATCAACCATCATTATTATTCCTTCCATATACCTTGTACTTGTAACCTGTGGAACTTGTAACAGCAACTCAAATTTATATATTTTAGTTAAACCTTATTAAATTAAAAGTGGCTAGCAATAATATTTAAGCCTTTCACTCGATTCGTTTAGATGTTAAAATGTAAAATAACCTTTTTTGAATAAGAAAGGCAAAAAGACAAAGTAAGAGATCAAGACTTTGTTGAAATTGCGATCAATTTAGCAAATACCAACGTTCAAATTGTCATTACGTATTCTATTATTTTAAACTCTAAACTCTTCTTAATTAATAAACTCATATTCTAACTCATAACTTCATACCTCAAATTTCAAATACATATTAAATACAGTAAAGGTTGTTTTACATTTAATGTTTTTAGGCCCAGATTTGTAATAAATCTATTTTGACCTGTAGCTTATAGATCAATTTTAGTTTAGTTAGGAAAACATTACGATTTATGAATCTTGACCATTCAAATTCCCATTTAAATTCAGTTTAAAGTTTTACAAACACCAATATAATAGTCTCCACTTACTCCACTTTATCAAATATTAGATAACTTTTTATAGACATTAAACTTAAACATAAATACTGTTCGTATTTATAATTTTTTTTAATTCTTAAAAATGTTTACTGTTTACGTTTACACTCAAAAAAGTCAAAAATTTACAAAAAAGTAGGTACTCTTCACTTGTTTTTAAAACTTGAAAATTATAAAAACTACCTAATTTACTATATTCGTCTTCATCAATACCAAAATTACATTAACAATAAAAAACATCGGTATAGGTATTAGTTGTTAGTAAAGGTAGGTAAATTAAACAAAAAATGTATAAGATTGAATATATTAAAGCTAACATGTAGAATTAAACATTTTTCGCAAAGTAATTTTACTTTAGCAGTAAACCTGCCTAATATTTTAACTAATTTATAGTTCAATTTAAAACCAATAATAGCCTAAATAGCATGTGCAAAGTAGATCAAGTCTAAAGTAATTTGTAAATACCAATGATATTACATATATATATGTAATTGGTAAATTTTTTGCCTTTGCTAAATTCGATTTTATATTGTCAGTCCCCCGTCCTCATAATTATACAAGTAATTAGCTAATTCTTAGCATTTCCTTATTTTATTTTTAAAACCCAAATAAGTTTTTTTGAAAATGCCAAGTCATTTAACAATTAAAATTGACCCATTTTTTTTACCTTATTGACTTATTTATAAAATACGAATAAGACCATTCAATATTCAATGCTGTACAAATTCCACGATGGATGGTAATTTTAATTAAAGATAAAAAAATTGACTTACTTAAATCCACCTCCTCCATAACTTCCACGGCCACCACCACCACCGCCTTTTAAAGTAAAAGATATGAACTTATTTTATAATCATTTAAAAATTGACAAACTTACCATAACCTCCTCCTCCACCACCACTACCACCATAAGAACCGCCACCGCCACCGTATGAGCCACCACTAGAATTATTGTAACCACCACCGCCACCAGATTGACCTCCACCTCCACCACCGTAAGATCCGCCTCCATAACTAGTTGCTTGAGGTGTTCCACCATAACTTCCACCGCCACCACCACCACTTCCTGCTCCTTTTAATAAGAATTCAAATTTTAAAATGCATCATAGCATCCACCTCACTATAAAATATAGGAATGTATAATAGGTAGTGTACTTACTTGATACTTGGTCATATCCTCCACCACTAGCCCCTCCGCTTGCGGGTGCAGCACCACCATAAGAACTCCAAGCACTTACTCCATTTCCAGTACTTCCATTTCCACCACCATAACTTGCACTTTGATCATATCCACCAGCCTGAGCTGGTGCCCCTCCCATTGCACCACCCCCAAAGCTTGGTTGTTGAGCTGCCATTTGTCCGTATGCGGCTCCTCCACCACCACCACCTAAATTAATAATGTATAATCAATTAATCATAACACAATTACTTCATAAAATATTAAATAGTTCAAGTTTCAATTCAATCAAGTTATCAATTATCATCAAAATCATTCAAATACATACCATAACCTCCAGCAGCTTGACCATACCCAGCATATTCTACAAAGATTACAATTACAATTAAAGCCAATAAAAGTTTTAAGGTCACTGAACTGGTCACATAAAAAACCAGCAGAACAGAACGGCTAGACTTATAAATAACTCTACATTTTCCTAGATATTTTGTAAAAGACTTGCTAAAATACTTACGGTTGTCACTCATAGTGCTCCTTTTTGTTCCTAAATGGGTCAATGGGTTTCGTCGTCACTTATTCACGAACTTTTAATTAAAATTAGGTAATTAAATTAATTTAAAAAGAGAACTTGTCAACAATTTCAAATGGCGGATTGCCTGCCTCAGCCTCTCTGCCTCTGCTCTCGGAATCGGAATTGAAAAAAAGCGTCTCAATTTTTTTACCAAGCTAAAGAGCTAGCCTACATATAGCCGAGCCCTAAAGTAAGATATCAATTTTTGGAACGAGATCTTTTTTAAATAAAAAGTCCAAAAAATAAAAACAAAAAAAAACCGAATTTTTTTTGCAAAAAAAAATTAAACTATTTTATAAAATTATTTTTAATTGATCAATTAGTTTTTTATATGATTAGACAAACATGCACATCATTCATTCATAGAATCCATCGTAAGTTCAAAGACCATGGTGGTGGTGGTGGTTTTAGTAAAAAGTATTTTTCAACAACAACTGCTAAAGATTCATCAAATTCCAATTATTCCAAGTTAAAATTTAACTTAAAATCCCTGGTCTCACCAGCAGCTGATGCTTCAGCACATCCAGCTGAAATGCAAAATTATAATGTGAAGAATGTACTGAATGTTGCTGAGAAGAATGATGCGGCCAAAAGGATAGCTGGATTGTTAAGTAATGGCACTTCGAATATGGTAAAAACTAAATATTTTCATAAATATTGTCCTGTATTCGTAAATTATTCGGTTCTGAAATACTGGATTTTGTCCGTTATTTTATAGTAAATGTATCTGGCTTTTAGATCTGGACATAAGTTATTATATGGACAGATTTTTGGTTTAAGATGAAGAATTTGCAGCTTATTTATGATTATATTTTTTGTGTATTTTTTTCTAGAGAAATGGAGTTTCAAAATTTAATAAAAACTATGAATTTACCTTCAACTTGTTCAATCAACAACGTAAAATGGTGATGACATCGGTTTCTGGACATCTTTTACAACAGGACTTTACTGGAGTGAATCGAAATTGGAATTCGGTTGAACCTGTCGAACTTTTTGATGCACCTGTCACCACACATTGTCCAGACAATCATAAAGATATTAAAGTAAGATTTCGTTTGTAATATGGAGAAATTATGTCTAGGTTCTATTTCTATTTCAGCTGTTATAATGATTGTAACTTAATTGTTGTATTACATTACATACCTATTTTTATTTAGAAAAATCTAGAAAGAGAAGCAGTTTATTCAGATATTTTAATAATATGGACGGATTGTGATAGAGAGGGTGAAAATATTGGGTTCGAGGTAAATGATAGATTGAGATTGAGATCAAATTGAAATTACATTCATGGACATTTCTGTATTTTAAATTTTAGGTAATTGATTGTATGTATATTTTTTTTTAGATAATTAATGTATGTAAAGCTATTAATCCGAGACTTGACGTGTATCGAGCGAAATTTTCTGAAATTACTCCTCAAGCCATGACTAGGGCAATTAATAATTTAGGAAGACCTGATCAAAGAATAAGTGACGCTGTTGAAGGTGAATTCGTATATTTTTCAATAAACCTAATCTATTATTTTTATTCATTTTTCTTAATTGTCAGAATCAAACCTAATTTTTATTTCTAAAAGCATCTAAAAAAAATTAACATTTGAATTCTGAATAGTGAGAAAAGAACTGGATTTAAGAATAGGAGCTGCGTTTACAAGATTACAAACAAGTAAGTAGGTAGTTAATAAAATGATTTTTAAATTGAGATTATAAGAACTAATATTAAATTTTTTAGTGAGATTACAAAAACGATTTGCTAACGTTTTAAGTGAAAAATTAATTAGTTATGGAAGTTGTCAATTTCCAACTCTTGGATTTGTTGTTGAAAGATATAAAGCAATACAAGATTTTGTTCCAGAATCATTTTGGAAAATTGACGGTAAATAATAATAATATCTAAAATATATAATATGCTTACCTATTCATCTGGTTAAAATTAATTATTTTTGTATTAGTTAATTATACATCAACTGACGGATCTGTTGATTTCCAGTGGTCTCGGGTTCGCCTTCATAACCAGAATGCATGTCTTGTTTTATTTGAAAAATGTCTTGATAACCCATTGGCTAGAGTAATTAAAATAGTGAATAAACCAAAAAGTAAATGGAGACCAGGTATATGCAATTTCATTTTTTAAATAACACATAACTATGTTTATATTTTCTCATCTCATTTCCTTTTATTTTTCAATATATATTATGGATCTTACCATCATTAGTGGCAATGGATACAATTGTAAGTAGAAAGTTTACTAGATATCTGTCTACTTTATTTTAAAATTAACATTTGATATTAACATTTTTACATATTTTAGGAATTTGAAAAATTGGCATCTAGAAAGTTAAAAATTAATGCAAAAGAAGCAATGAAAATTGCTGAAAAATTATACACATCTGGTTTAATAAGTTATCCTAGAACCGAAACAAACATTTTTCCACAAGGTTTAGCTCTTGAACCATTGATTGAAGCTCAAAGGAATAGTAATAAATGGGGAGGTAAATTACTAGGTAGTTTATTATTCTGAATTTGTAAAATTATGAATTTTTTTTACTAGATTTTGCATCAAAAGTTTTAAATTGGGGTCCAAGACCAAGAAATGGCAGAAAATCTGACCAAGCCCATCCTCCTATCCATCCTACAAAATCTGGAACTGATTTGACAGGTATTTTTTTAAAATTAATCTCATATTATTATTATTCATCTTACTTTTACTTTTTGAAGGAAATGACGCAAGAGTTTATGAGTTGATTGTAAGACATTTTCTAGCATGTTGTTCAAAAGATGCAGAAGGTCATGAAACAATTATTGATATCGAAATTGCTGAAGAAAAAGTAAGAAAAATTTTATTTTTAAAATTATCATTTAAAGTAGGTACCCTACATATCTGCTTTTTTGCCTGTTTAGTTTGTTGGACACGGATTGTTAATTCTTGAAAAAAATTATCTCGAAGTTTATATTTATGATAAATGGAGCGACAAAGAGCTCCCACATTTAGACGAGGGACAAACTTTCCAACCTACAAAATTAGAGATGACAGAAGGATCGACGTCCCCTCCACTACTACTCACCGAAGCAGATCTCATCTCTCTTATGGAGAAACACGGCATTGGTAAGTTTAGTACAATAAAATAGTTAGGTATGTCATAAAATATAATAAAATTTGTCATTATGCATTATAGGCACCGATGCAACTCATGCTGAGCATATTGAAACAATTAAAAAGAGATTGTATGTTGGAGTTCAAGGTGATGGGCGATTTCTTCCTGGTCAGCTTGGTATGGGTTTAGTTGAAGGTACGTTCGTTCTTCATGATAATGCATATCTTCTTCATGCATATTTCACAAAATATAATTGATACATATTCACTTCATCCAGGCTATGATTCGATGGGATTTGAAATGTCTAAGCCAAATTTGCGTTCAGAGCTTGAGGCTGATCTCAAAAGGTTTATATTACAATTTTAAATTTACCAACCATGCAGTAGATTTATATTCAATGAAATGTTCTGCTTTTTAGAATATGTGATGGTACAAAGGTTCCGAATATAGTTTTAGGCGAACAAATTGACAAATACCGAGAAGTTTTCATTAAAACTACACAATTAATTAAAAAATTAGACGATGCTATTGGAAAGTTTCTAAATCAAAACAATGGAAATAATCAAGATCAAGGCCCTGCGGCACCAAGACCGCCGCCTCCGCCTAATAATCGTCGAAATAATCGTGATGATGATGGAGAAAATGATGGTGATGATGATGATAACGACGATTTGCCGCCTAGACCACCCGTATCAAGGAATCAAAAAAGAAATAATCAACCAACATCTCAAAATCAAAATACTAATAATAGTACAAATTATTCTGCAAGTAATAATAGGAATATTGAAGTTAATCAATCAAATGAAAAGACATGTCTTTGTGGTCAAATTCCAATTAGGTAATAGAATGAATATTTTTTTAATTCAAATAAAGTACCTACATTCATTTTATGAATAATTTATTTTTATCCTAGACTGAAAGTTCAAAAAGATGGACCAAATAAGGGTAGATTCTTTTTTAAATGCAGTGAGCGTGAACAAGGCTGTAATTATTTTGAATGGGATGAAAATTCAAGTGCAGATGTAAATACACAATCAAATTATAATCATCCATCAACGTCAAGGCCACCACCAAAAAAACCTTGGACAAATCCAAATCCGCCAATGGCACCTTCACAGCAATTTGGTTCTAATGATAATGATCCAAATTGTAAATGTGGTGTTCCAGCTGTGAAGTAATTTTTAAAAAAATCAATAATAAAAAATTTGACTTAATTATTTTTAATTATTTTATAGCCGAACTGTAATGAAAGATGGCCCTAATAAAGGCCGACCATTTTTCGCTTGTCTTAAAGGTCAAAATGGTGGATGTGGTTTTTTTCAGTGGGGAGATGTTCCATCGACTACTTCTAATCCTTCCAGTACAAATTCATATCAACCTCCTCAAAGACAACAGCAACAACAATTTAATTCTAATCAAAGCAGTGGGAATGATCCAATTCCAAATTGCCAATGTAATCTACCTGCAGCCAGGTAATAATAATTATAATAAACTTTGTGCTTGAAAGAAATCTATATAAAATTTTGTACTTTATAGTCGAATAGTTTCTAAAGAAGGGCCAAATAAAGGTCGACAATTCTTCGGCTGTTCTAAAGGTTTTAACGGAGGCTGCAATTATTTCCAATGGGCTGATTCTGATAACCCGCCTGTCGATTACTCTGTTAATCTACACTCGAATACTCAAAATAGAAGTTTTCATCACCAAGCTAAAGCTAGTTCAAATCGAAAATTTAATAACCCAAGAAAATGTGGAATTTGTAGGCAAACAGGTATAAATTATCAATAAAATAACAAAATCACTTTATTTATTACTTTCTATTAAGATTATTAATAAGATTAAAGTTAATTATCGCACTATTTAGATATCATACTTATTCTATTTATTTTATAGGTCACACAAGAAAAACTTGTCCAAATGAGGCAAATGAAAATAATCACAATTATGATGAAGGTGAGTACGGAATGGATTATGGAGATTATTAAAAAAAAGCACCTTTTTAAACTTTCTTTTGGGGTTGAGGAGAAGTTGTTGATTTATGGAAAAATCGCTTCAATTGAATTAATTCTTTTGTAATAGTTTGAATCTCGATTTCTTTAGCAGCCACCTTGAAAAGACAAAATCCAATTAACCATAAATTAAATATTGGTATTTGGTATATTTCATTTTTTTATGTTAACTTTTTAAACTTGATTCTAATGTATTTACCTTGTCCAGAAGAATTTCATTTTTTATTCGAATCATATTATTTTCTCTTTCTCTGATTTGAAGTTTTTCTGTTATCTTTTTTACTTTTAATAAGTCATTTAATTTTCCATCACCTTCTAGTTCTAATAAAATTAATTTAATTAGTGTTTAATATTTTGTTTATATTGTTTATATTATTTAAGAGATTCGACTATTTAATTAAAATATTTTTAATTTGTATAAATTTTAGTTAGGAAAAAGTATGAATTAAACTCGCCATGAATCCATTCGCCTTCAACAAATTCAGTTTTGAAATCTCCCAATTGTAACTTAATTTCTTCAACTTCAAGTTCATCTAGTTCAGATACAGTGCTTCTCATTAGAATTCTGTCAGATTCTCTTGGTTTTAATTTTCTTGTGATAGACGATTTGCATCTTCCAAAGAGTGGCATTTTGAAAAACAAGGTTTTTAAAAAGAGTATTAGCACAATACAATTTTTAGAGTTTTTTAAAAACACCTTATATTCTTTCATTTATAATAAATGATTCACCTTGATTTTTGGAATTTCCGAGGAAACTGCAAAATACTTTTTAAAATATTTTTCGAACGTACATTATCCTAACTTAGGATAATGTACGTTCGAAACTTAGGATTCCTAAGGTACTTGTACATAGATTCAAGAAATATCAAATACATAATCAGTCTTATGGTGGATTAGTGTTTAGAATGCTTATGGTTAGAATAAATTATTAAAAATATTTTCTAAAATTTCGTAGCATAGTTTCTATAATTAGCTTTGTAGAAGAATGGATAATGATCATAATAAGTCGCTTACTTAAGATTAGTACTACTTTGATATAGAAGGTAATTTCAAAGTTCAAATTTTCTAAGCAAAAAAGTTGGTTGGTAGGTAGTAAGGTACAGGTACTAGGTATAATCACAATAGGAATTTACGAAAGTAATCCGTATACATACGGATTACTGCTACAGATATATGTTACGTACCTGGAAAAAGATAGCTCGTTAAATTAATCTGAACGGTAATTTAGTCGAAAAAAGTAGAAAAAGTTAACGAAGCAAACTATTATTAAAGTACTTATATAGGAATACATATCATACCTAGTGTATTTACTTCTACTAAATATATAGTTAGGTTGGATAATACTAATAATACTGGAACTACTGAATGCTTTTCCTATAGAATTTGCCAAACTTTCTCTGAATAGACAAGTTTTGAGTTTGAGTGAAAGTATTAAAAATGCCTATTATTTTTTCAAAATTTAGATTTAATGTAGGCTCATATTCCTAATCTGTACTAATACGAAAAACCTTATTTTTTACAATTTTTTTAAATAGGTTAATAAGGACCAACACGCTTTCAAAAATATCAAAAATGAAACTGTATTTTAAAATTAATAACATCTTTTTAATTTTCAGCCAAACGCCAACGCCGCTTCTACTCTGTATTTAGGTATGTTTATGTAAGTATTATAAATCCGTATTTTTACCTTTATGTGGACTGGGACCCTATTAACATTTATATATTTTTCCAACTATTCTTCATATTATTATATCGATCTGTGTATAAAAGTGAATGAACGAAGATGTGAAAGTTCATATATCCGTAAACGAGGTCCTTTACATCCGAATCCCCGGACACAAGTTTAAGTAGGTAGTAATAGTAGCACCAATAATATACTGATACTACTATGTACTGATACTACTGATATATGATATGTACCTAATATTAAGTAATAAGAAGGTTACATAGATACTAAATACTAGGTACTAGATGTTAGTTAATGTAGGTAAATCTAAAAGTAATATAGGTAGTACTTATTGGTACACTTATTTTTGCGGACCAATATGGCCTTTAGAGGTATTTTTGATCTGATCTCAGCATCAGAGAAAGAAAAGAAAAAGATCAACGGCTTTAAGCAGCTCTCTTTGTATGGTAGGATTTTTCTTTTCGTTAGAAACTTGTTTTTTTATCATTTACCCTTTTCTTTCTTTTTTAGATATTTTTTGTCCTATTCACAACTTTAACTAAAACATACATTACAGTTATATACTGTATACATACATTATATACTGTATACATACTGTATACATTTACGTTCGTAGCCAGTCTTATGGAAATTTTTTGCTTGACTTGTACAAATACCTTTAGTACTAGCAGTAGTACCTAATAGACAAAAAGTACAAACGAGTATATAGGGATTACATCCGAAATTTGCATCATTTCTTGTCTTCTCAAGTGGTAGAAAATCAGGATATCAGTACTCGTAGTAGGTACTTGTAGTAGGTATGAAGATTTCAAAGACAGCTCTTCAAAAAGTAACTCACTTTTTACTCGTTCTTTATGCTATGCAGAGGTTTTTATATGGATTGTATGACTCCTGCTGATCTTTCCCATGAGAAGGAGAAATGTTTGCAAATTTTTTAAGATCAGAATTTGCTACTATCTGTAGTATAAATGTACTATAGTGTTAGTATTACATAGGTATATTTATAAGTAATATTCCTCTGGAGAAGTTCTTTCATCTCGATCGTACCTACTCCCATGTACTATTTACCATCTACTCTGGAGTTTGGGATTCCAGATTTCAGAAATTTGCAAACTCTCAAACAGAAAAACTTTTCCAGGGTATACTGAACTTATTGGGCCATTCGAAAATCTCCGAAATATACGCCGAATGTACCCGAAAATTCGAAATTTTTTCTCCAGTACCAGAACCAGAACCAGCATAAGCAATAACACTAATATTACTACTAGGTACTAGTAGTTACTAGGTTGAAGGAATATATCTCCAGAATACAAAAAATATCCAGAATCCAGAACTCGTTTGATTCAACTCAAATATATAGCGAAATTATACCAGTTTCACCAGCAGTTGTATATTATTCAAGTTCTTATTCTTGGTTTGCGTGTTCGCTCGTCGGTTCACCTGCTTTTTTCTTGGGTTTTTGGAGAAAAACTTTGGCTTTCCTGAGATCGTAAAAAAATCTTGGACTAACGAAATGCTATACGAGCACTATTTTTGAGTTTTCTTATCATAATAATTTCTTTCAAAAAATATAACAGTAAAATGTTCATTCTTCGAGTATTACGAGTATTAAGATTAAATTCAGTTATTTTTATAAAGTGTTTTTAAGTATTTGTAACCGT
Organism: Nanhermannia cf. coronata Gr-Ori-00579; assembly: GCA_034699045.1. Classification (NCBI taxonomy): domain Eukaryota; kingdom Metazoa; phylum Arthropoda; class Arachnida; order Sarcoptiformes; family Nanhermanniidae; genus Nanhermannia; species Nanhermannia cf. coronata Gr-Ori-00579. Next base: position 13,627 of record JAQIXA010000626.1, read on the forward strand.
GTTTAAAGGTTTTGTAAGGTAATTAAGTTAATTAAAGTTGGCATGTGGTCAATTAGCATATGACAGTACTGTTCAAATAATTATAGAGTTACAAAGGACCTATAAAAAATCGGATCAAAGTTATGGTTTAGGAAAGTAAGTGAAAGTGTTGGTGAAAGTCAGAGCTCGAAAAAAAGTTCAAGTTCCGCATAGATTTTAAAGCAAAACTCAAGCTACTTAAAAACTACAAAAAGGGACATGATTAATTACAGTAAGAAAGAGACAAGTCACGATTTGTTTTCAAGCAAATAAGCAACTTAATTAGCCATACATTTTGTCAATCAGTCACAAAAACAGCCTGTTTTCGCTGGTCACGAAATTTTTAAACCTTTAAAATTTAAAATTAAACTAATCTTCTAATTTGTGGTAAGCTTATTATTTATAATATTTGAATTTGATTTAAAATAGAAAATTAAAATAAAGCTTTCATTCAAATTTTAATCTACTTAGCATATAAGCAGGAAGTATACTTAGGTTAGTTAGGTAGGTATATGGTAGTAAGTAGTAAGCTTTAGTAAAAGAGTATTTTACTATCGTATTTAATGAAAGTTGTCCTTAAAAAGGCTACAAAATACTTTTAAAGGAAATTGAATTTTGAAAGTGATTAAAAAACTTTGGCAAGCCAAAGTGTAGAAAAAAATTGACACATGCAAGTACCCTACTATGTACGAGGGTAGAAGTCTAAGCAGCAAAAACCCTGGTGAGTACTGACTCGGCTCATTCCTCTGTAAAATTACTTGCTTCTTAAGCAAAATTACTTTTTTGCTTAACTTATCTTGTAAAGTAATAAGTAATCTTAAAAAGTTGCGCATTCTTAAACATCTTACATATGCATTACTGCTGATAGTCTAGTTATTTTTATACTTGGGCATAATATAATACAAAAAGAAATAAATAAAGTAGGCAGAGAGTGAATTGAGTCACTATATCCCCTTATACCGTAAACGTAAACGTAAGCATAAGATATAGGTATTTATTGTTAGATACAATAGTTGGGATGTACAAGAGATTAAAAGGTTTCATCTTGCTTTGCAGTTAGATACGATACAACTACCACTAGACTTTTTTTTAACTACCATACATGGCCTAGTATTACTATTAAGGATAAAAGGATAAGTCTTATTACTATTATTATACTGCGGACTTTGACCCAAAAATCTTACAACACAAGATATAAGCTACCTATATGATAGGGCACTTTATACTGTATAGTATGTACTGATATAGGGCTATTCTTTTTTCTTGACAGAATTATTGTCAGATTCTCGTTGAAAAAAAGAGAAAAGAGAACCCAAGTGGGTTTCCCATGCCTCTCAATTAGACCCCTTATTCGGTTGCCAAAAGATAGGAAAGGTTTATTTCTCATCTCATGTATGTGATGGTATATAGCAAATAGTCCATAAGTATTAGATGAATAGATAAGAAAGGTTATAGGTACTACATACTATCTAGCTTATTTTTTCAAGTAATAAGATGAACTGATGCTGAGAGAGAGTTCCCATTTCCTTCCTACACTTTTTATGCTTATTTACTTACTACTACTAATACTAATACAAGTTCTATCAGAACCAGTCTCAGTATCCGAGTATAGGAAAATGTTATAGAAAAACTTATTACTATTACTATCCATTTTCTTAATATCTACTACTAGCAGTATGAGTGTATGAACATATGGATGGCAAAAGTGAAAGAGAAAGTAGAGCAAGTGCAAAAGGAGAAAGCAATAGCTGCTGAAGCCTTTAGTCAATAATTTATTCCAACTCACTTTTTGACAATTTAACTTGGTGAAATGTTTTATTACCTTACATACTTACTCCATGCACAGTTACTATTAGGTACTAAATATGCAGATATCTTAAGGCTCCTATTCCATAATAATAAAGGCATTTTTATACCTTTACCCGTCGTCTTAAAAGAAGTATTTTACATATTTCAAATTACCTGAGCCATCGAATTGAAGAACTTTTTTTATACCCTACCATCACATCACATCACATTTATGTGATTGATTTTTTATTATACTAGGGTATCTTTACCCCTACAAAGTTGTTCTAAAGTTTAGCTACATTTCTACTGGATTTATCCAGTATTTTGTAGGATGATGGATCAAAATATTAATTTAATTCTTCCTTTTCTGTATAGTACAAAAAAAGTACTCAAGTTAATAGAACAAGTTTTCAAATCTCATTGATCTGAAAAGTAGTGGCAGTGGTTCTTCTTTGAGATATTATTTTTTACTTTTACTTTTAAGGTATAGAATTTTTGGGTTTAGAACTACTTTTACTGGTATCAGTTTTGAAGGCTAGTAGTATTATGTAGGTACATAGTATCAGTATGTAGTGAATGAAATATCAATCTTGGGAATTGAATTTGGAGATTGAGGATTGATTGAGTTGAATTTCTTTGATTACTTTACTTTACGATTATTCATCCATCTGTAAGATATGAACTGAACAACAACACAAGGGCTCAGCATCAGCAGATGATCAAGATTAATGTCCGAAACTTGATTATTTTTTAAAATTCATTTCAATCATTCAGTAGAACCTCCATTTCCCATATGAATCTATGGATATGTTTGCCATTTTCTTCAAATTTTACAACCTCTATATCCTAATATAGTAGTATTACAGATACTACTACTATAGAGTTGATATTTAGATAATAAATAAATAAAAATATCAGCATAAGTAGTATGTAAATATCAAGTTTAATCCAATCTTCAAAATATTCCCCCAAAAAACTGGCTATATAAAAACGAGGCACGTTTTTACAGTTGAGCAAAAGCAAAAAACTTTCTTGGCCAAAAAATGATAAAAAAAGCTTTAGTTTTATATTTATGGTTTAAAATTATATGTACATACATGTGCATATCTACTTATGTTTTAGTAAAAGGCTCAAGTTGTACATAGTTGTAATAGTTATAGTAGTAGGTAATAGGACTAGGACATACATACTTGGAAATATGTACTTGTATAACTTATAGGATAGATAAAAATCTACATTAATACATTTTATCTCACACTTTTTCCAAAATTTCTACCCAAGTTAGTGTTGGTAAGGCGGGTGTTTATGATTTGTAGAGGAAGTATTATACATTTTAAGGAAATTCAGATCCATTTGGGGGATTTTACCATGTAAAATAAAATAGTAGAATGATTGGTTTTTATAGATTTAAATATATTTTATACGAAATATCAAGTCTCAAGTTTCTAGTCTTGTGAGAGGGTGTGTCTGAACTGAAGCTTTGGGAATTTATTTAAATTTTTAAAAGTTCAAATTTACGATACAATTTTGAGTACAAAATCTCCACAACTTTGTGTAAAATGTAGGGTAGGGTACCTATAATACAATTTACATACTTTTAAATGCAATTTATTGGAGAAATTTTGAGGTTTTGATTGTTTGAGTGTAATAAAAAATATTCCATTTCTCACGATTAAGATTATTGTAAAAGTTAAAATTATTGATTTACTATATTTTCTAATCTTTGGTCTTTACTTTTTGCTTTGGTTGGATTGGAATTTTTGTTTCAACAATTCGCATGTATATTTATTAGGTCGTAAATATTTCAAGGGCTTTTTACCTCTACCACTAACTATACTCTGTAAAGTGCATTTCAAAATATTTATAAGAAAATGATTTCAAACGAGATGAGTATGTATTAGGTACTATTCGAACTTACCATAAAGTTTACCTTTGGTTTTTTTTATTAAAAGTTTGGAAAAATTCACCCAAAGGGCTTATTATGAACGAGATATGAATCTGAAAATGCAAAAGTTCAAATTTATTTATTGGTTTGAGATCAAATTTTAGGGTAAAAGTTGCTTTAAAGGTGGTTCAACTTTGTAAAAGCTAAGATTATTAAAGTCTTTGAGGGATTTATTTCAATTGAACAAGTATCTAGTGTACCTTAGGTATATGAATTAAAATATATTATTTTATTGCAAAAGTTATTGGTCATAAAGCTTACCTTTATTGCCCTCGTATTTACAGTAATCTTGTGGATTTTAGCTCAAAAACTCAAAACATAATATTCAATGATCATATATTGACATAAGGCAAGTAAAAATAATGGTAGTAAAATGTACGCAGTAAGCAGTACGCACTGAACAATTAAAAATTTAGCTGTTTAGAGCATAAAAATATAATGTGAATGAATACCCAGTATACCTAAGGTTATAAAATTTTGATAATCAGAAAAGTAACTACAAATACTAGCTATAGTATTCAGTATTAATACTACTACAAGTAGAAGAAAGATAAAATAGAAAAGCAACAAAATCAGGAATTCAGATTTGAGCAAGAAAAGTCGGATATTAAAAATTAAGTGGCCATTATTTCTCTTCTACTAATACTTACAGTATTCTGTAGATGTTTAACTTTTTACTTAAAGGAATGAAAGCAGTAGAATTCCTTTCTTCAAATAAATATTAAATTTAACATAAATTTTTCATGGTCAAAGGCCAAGTTAAACCAAACCAACACAAGTGCAAAAAAGATAGATCTTATTCTAGATTAAAATTTGAATTTATCCAGAAAGAACCTACTATAATATAGGTAGGATTCTCTATTGTGTTGGAAACTTTTTTGCCTATATATTCATGATGGTTTAGGTTTAAAAGTAATGGATAATACCATCAGATTTACCTGGTTGCTTTGCTTTCGGTTATTTAGGTATTTTCCAGTGTTTATTTTTTAATCAACTTGGCTCTCGGAACGTGTCTGCCACTCTAAATATCCAGTTTAATAAAAAACAATTTGTTTATGTTCACATAAAATATAGATTTTGAGCTTTTACCAGGCAAAGTTGGCTTATTTTATCAAACAAAACCGCAGAATCATCCATTCATCCAAGTTTTTGTTTCAAACTAAAATATAATACTAATAGTAGTAAATGTTTTTATACAATAAATACCATCATTCTACCAGTTTGTTCAATTTAATTTAAAATATTAGCAAAATGGAAATTTTTGCAAGCCTTAACGGCTAAATACCATAGGAGTTCAAAGGGGATATGACTACCATATACTTAATATCAGAATAATCTACAAGGCTTTTGTGAATTCAAAATTTATTCATTTTAATTTAATATTTAACCATTATTTTGATTTATTCGAGACCATCCGTAATACTTACACGCTCTAGCATTATATCTCTAGTATTACAAGCAAGATTGTAGAATTCTCTAGAACTTTCTTGAAATCCAAATTTTGCTGACTAATATGATACTAAAATCGTTTGTTCATCCCATTTTTTCTGGGAAAAAACCAACTCTCAAGAGACTTTTACAGTAAAATGGCCAAGTTACAAGTTTGGATAATAAAATTTTAAAAAAATTTTCAAGTATAATTTAAATTGTACTGACTTTGGTATGGGTGATAGGTCAAATTACTTATTTATACGCAGGCATTTATTTGATATTGTAAAAGCTTTTAATGGACATAAATGAATCATTATGAGTATCAGTATAGGCTAATGACTGGGTGATGTCTTTTTTATTTTATCTCTCTAGTTGAATTTCAAAGCCCCTACTTGACTTTCTCCTAGGCGAATAATCCTACATTTATATTGTTTGTATACCCTTATAAGACTTTTTTGGCTCTTGAATATATTTAAAAGCATACCTACAGCACAGTACTTTTTACTTTTAGGTTATAGGGATCATTCTGAAAGAAATTTATTTGAACAAATGTTTAAATTGTGTAGATCGTTAGCCTTCTAACCAGAACCATACATTGCATTGTACCTTACTATAGTAGTCATGGACTGCTGGACCAATTTTAGGATTTTAGGAGATGAAAATGAAAACTTTTCGAGATCCCCTCTTGTAACCCATTTCCCCATATTATATTTAAATTCAGGTTTAAAACTTGGTCAATTTAAATACCCTATGACTAGTTGTACTCTTACTACAATGGCTCGTGTGTGCTAGGGACTTGGGATCATTTTGAGTGTCATTAATGTTCAATTTTGGATAAATTATACACCAACTTTCAAACTACGAGTAGGGTACTACCAGTATTACGAGTAGTAATTGTCCCTGTCTTTTAATAGTTGATATTTGCATGAATATTTAACTGTACATATGCCTTTTTAAGCCAAAGCCACCTATTATTACTGGTATATTGGTTCCAATTCTATGAAATTTACAAACCCTTTAGGGTAAAATTATACATTTTTATCTACCTACCCAAGGTAGACACAATAATACAATTTTTATGTAACTTCCCTACTAACTTCCTAGTCCTAATGGGTTTTTTTTTTTCAATCTGAAGTAGAAAAACTACTCTAGTTCTTTCAAGTTAATTAAAACTTTTTCTCTTTATTTTTCTACAGGTCTATAGATCTCCATGTAATTTCCGAAAATAATTGAATATTAAATTGAATTTGAAAAGCCCTAAAGATTCAGTCGGGTTGTGGGATGCAGAAAAGTTACTACTAAAACTACCAGACTTCAATGTTATACTACTATATAGTAGTAGGTAATAATAATAATAATAAAAAAGTGATGGATCAAAATGAATTTGTTCATTTTCATTACATTTACTGAAACTCGAGTTCTAGAGTTCTACGGGTAAATGGAAAAAGTGAAGAGCAAAAGCACGAAGAATCCTTCATATTTATTATGAAGTCAGAGAAATAATATTTCTAAAAAAATATATATAGAAATAGAACAAAGACCACCAGGAAAGTACGGGGAAAGTCAAAAAGCCCAAAAAATCTAAAAAAAAATATTCAAGAAAAAAAGAGCTCACCTATATACATACCTAGTCAATTGTAAGTGTACTATGAAAGGGAAAGTTGTGGTGGAGGGGAAGTTGAACTACTTCTTTCATTCTTCAAAAAGAACTATAAATCTCTGGTCTTTTCTTCTACTTTTGACGACAGGATTAATCAATGCTAGCCAGAATCCTACTCCTAAGAATCAGTACAATTTATCAAGTATTGACCAACTTATTGAAAGATCTAATGGAGAAAGTAACAAAGATCAAGTGAATATCAGTAGTATCCATACTACTAATAAAAGTAATATTGGTACTTTGAAAGAAAAAGTCAATAATGATGATGATAATAGAGTAGTTGGAAATCAAATTAAGTTCAACAATGCCACTTTTAGCCTTTCAAATCCTACACCAGTACTCCAGCTAGGTGATGGAGGAAACGACTTAAATAATGTAAATAGTCTTAATGACGACGATGAAACGAAAACTGCCAACATACCTCCATTTTCAAGTGTTTCAAGTCCAAGAAGTAGTAGTCCAGGACCGATTCGTGTAATTGACAATTTTATAAAAGAATCATTTACAACTTTTTCTACGACAAGTGCTAGTTATACTGATGCTGCTGGTACAAGTCAAGATGTTAAAGCTGAACCATTGCCTACTCCAGTAGCGATTTCTTCCAGTAGTTTTGAGAGGATAATCAATAATTTGGATTCGAATGGTGAAGCTGGGAAAGTGCTGGAGAATGGAAGAAACCACCGAGATCGAGATGCTGAGTTCTCGCCTTCTTTGAACGAAACTCTCAAGCCTGGCCCAGCACAAATTTTAGGTAAGTATTTTCCAATACATAATAGCATTACTACCAGTACTAGTATAGTACCTACTAAAGTACCTACTTTAGGAAGAATAAAATATAAGTTGATGTGTGTGTTATACATAGTTACTACATGTGATATAATTGAGTTCACTAACACCCCGAAAAATGCACATGTATCTATCTTATGGTCCTGTGGTTTTAGTCTATGTCTATAATAGATTCCTTATGTATTTACTAAAAATCCGTATACCTAAATACAATAACTATTTTACAATAACTACATAGTATTTAGTATGTACTTACATTACGAAATTAAACTTTTATTTTATCAAAAAAATTAATTATTTGAAACAGTAGAAAAAGAATTTGGTTTGTACTGATATCATCACATCACGATTCATCGACCGAAATATCTTTAAACCTATTTGTTAAGAAAAAGTATTGATTCCAGTTTAAAATGAATAGTGTTCTAGTGATAATTCGGGATTTGAGCAAGTGCATAGGTTATCTAATAAATGTTAAAATAGATTTCGGATTTACTGGAAAGAAGTCAAGTGAAGAGCTCAAAAAGAAAGGAAGAGAAAGCACTGTATATTTATATTATAATAGTTCTACCTACTTAAGTACCCATCTGATACTCCGTACTATTATTTTGGTGCTTTCACATTTTGGCTCAAAACTTTTTTTTCTTTGAAACATAATATTTCATGAGAACATTATCAAAAATGTCTTAACTCGTAACACTTATGCTTATTTTTAGTTTAAATTTGAATACTCTATTCTGTATTATAGTAAGTATACATAAATAATATACCCTACTTGAATCAAGTCATAGCCAAAGTACACATATCATAATATCTAGTGTAATGTAATTCATGCGAAATAGAGTTGCAAGGAAATAAATAAGTAGAAATATTTGAATACAATATTATTTAATAACAGTAGAAATAAGTAGTTCTGAAACTTGTCCAGATGTTTGAAATATTTATTATGTTTTTGAAGGAAGGAAAGGGAAGGAAAAACTTTCCCTTTCTCAGAAAAAGAAAATATTTTAGTAGAAAATACCAAAAATCCTAATCTGAAATCTACTATTAGTATAATACTTACATACTTATTTATGTACTCTGGTAAATAGTAGTGATAAATTATTTGCATATATCTACCTACTGCAATGTAGTATGTACCATTTCTATTAATAGTCTTTATGCTCTAATAAGAGTAGTAGGTATGTAATGTAAAATGTGTAAAAAATAATATTTCAAGTGTTTCAAAACACGAGATTAATGGAATTTTTAATCTACATTCATGTCCACCAGTTTATCTTTTTTCTAGATCTAATAATCCTTGCAAGTTGCAAGTAAAAGTCCGGGGAAAGGGGAAAGGGGAAAGACGTGTGAAAAATATATTTTTTTATATCACAAATAAGACTTGACAAAAATGTGTGCAGACATATAAATGCCTACTTAACATTAAAATGGGTTTATGATAGCATATTCGGGGAAAGCTGTAAAAAAACCTTGTATAATAGTACTAGTATAATAGTTCCAAGTTTCAGGTCCAGAAAACACCTTTGTACAAATGTAAGGTGAAATAAAATACCAGAATAAGTAGTGAGAAAAATATCGAGTAAAAACTCTAAAGAGTAAATCCCTCGGAGAGAAAAGTAAATAAATGGACATGAATTATTTAGTATCTAAACTTTCTCTGCAATGCCACATACCTTCACTATCTAATAGAACTAGATATAAGTGCATTGTGTTTTTATAATAGTAGGTATGTATTTTGTATGATTCTACTATGTATCACAGTATATGTTGTGAAACTTTTGAGCAAAAAAGGCTAATTTTGTTCTATTCTTTTTTATATCTTTTATGAACTACCAACACAAATAAGGTGCCAAAAGGGAAAGTCGAAGTGTATGCAAAATTTCAGAATTCAATTGCCAACGTGGTGGTAAAGGTAGATGCATTCCGAGCAATAAATACTGTGATGGAGTTGATGTAAGTTAAAAAAATAAATTAAAAATCTAATTAAGTACCTTACGTAAATACACTACATAATATTGTATATACTGGTATAAGTAGGAAAATACACTTTTATGTAAGGCTTGCCTTAAAAATTTCACCTTTGTAGGAACTTGTACTTTTACAACATAAGTACCTACCAACTACATAATGATAACAAACTTGTCATCTGTACTTGTACGTATTATCTGTAGATACCTTAGCCTACAGTATATACCTACTATTACCTACTACTGTATATATAAGCAATGCAATGATTTTGTAATATTTAGAATAGAATTTACTTGAAACTGAATTTTAGTATTTATATTTCCTATCTGGCTCTGCAAATACAAAATATTTTGACTAAAATACTAAAGTAGGATTCCCTATATATAACTTTCAGTATTGTAGTTCTTAGACTATTGAAAAATTCCTATGAAAATGTATTCATTTTTTCAAACGTTAATCGTTTTTGCATTTTTTTCAGGATTGCGACAATCGTTTAGATGAACCACCTAGATGCACTCGTAAGTTTATGATTTTTGTAAATTTTAACTACTAGTTTAAAGGTAGAATAGGTATTCTGCTAATGGTAAGGTATTTATGCAAACGTAAGATCAATTGTACCTAAAACAAGAATCTATTATAGGTAAAGTATAATAAATTATAGGAATTTAGGGTCAATATAACTATGTAATTTAAGAAAAGTTGGCTGTATTTTAAATAGGAAATAAATTCTGTGGGTGGTTGATTAATTAGTTCTGTCTAATAGTCTATGTCTAAGGGCTAAGACTCGTAGAAACAGAAGTTATATGTTCACCAGACTAATAAAGATTGGAATACCAACTAGAAAACATTAGTAAATACTCTATCGTAGTATCAGTAAATAGATACAGATAAATGTTAAATTGTATAAGTAGATGAGGAAATGGAAATTATTCGGTCGTAGAGCAAAATAAGAGAAAACATTATTCAGCCTGAATTTAAATTGGATGCATAACTAACAAGTACCAGTACTAAAATCAGTACTAAAATACTCTTATAATACAAATAGTACATAGTATAAATCTCATTTCTATTCTATTTTATTTCTCGAAACTGTAGCTTGCAATAGAACTTATTATGGAGATGCAACATCCACTTATTCCCTTATAATTTCATCTCAAAATATGCCGGGAAATCACAATCCAGGATCTCAAGGGCTCCCCACTGGAAAAAAAGTTAATTTTCCAACACACTTTGTAAGTCTATGCAATTTTCAATTTTAATTAATACCCACTCTATCTAAAACTAAAATAAAAAGATAAATATTTACCGAATCTTTTAACCATTTTATTAAAGCAATGCCAACTAACATTTGTCGGGGCTGGGGACAATTTTGGAGATTTTGTTCAAGTAAGTATTATGCTAATCGCAATTCACATCCACTGTAACTGTATATGACAAGATATTATAATTATAATAATCCCAAGCTTAGATCAGTATATCACTAGAGAGCTCATATTTTTGAGATATTTTGCTTTATTGCTTGAGCTCAAATGATTTATAAGTATATGAGAGATGTATGTGAAAATGCATTTAAGAATATTTGCCATAAATCAAAATATTATGTGACAGTTCACATGTGTTTTCTCTCATTTATGTAAACTATACCAGGAGTAGGTATCAGTAGTAAACGTACATAAGGGGTTAAAGGTGTTTTGAAAGGCTTTTTTATTTAAAATTTCACTTTCTAGATTAAATTTGGTCCAATTGAATTCTATTGTTCTACTTTGACTTCTTAAGTTTCTTTTAACCTTTTTTCAGAAAAAAAAGAAATAAAAAAATATAAAAGCAATTTGAGATTAGAGAAAGTGGGTGAAAGTCTACTCTCGCCTTTTAATCAACTAATTTCTTTCTGATGATTTTCTTTCAGATCATGTTCGATTCAATTAATATAGGACAATACACTTCTTCAACTCAGGTACCTACAATAAATTTTTTATGCTATTTTTTTTTCTAATTTTAAATAAACTTCTTCAACTCAGGATGGTTGTTCTGATGGATCGATTCAAGTACTACAAATACTTACTATCTACTTACCTAATACTATAAATACTAGAATGAATTCTCTAGATTAAAAGTTCCAGATCTCTCGGGGTTGATTTAATTATTTTTCAATTATAGGTTGCAGAAATAAGCAGACCAATGACTGGAGGTAGGCTCAGAGTTCAGATGAAATTTTTAAAAATTACAACTTTAATTTAATTCCCATTCAGGACATTGGTGCGGCTCTGGAACTGGTTATGCTGTCTATTTCAGTGAAATGAATGCTCTAACGTTAACTTTAGCAGTTGGAACTCAATATTTTAACACCAAACAGCAATCACCAGAAGGAATTTTGAACCCTGGTGGTGGTGGAGGTGGTGGAAAAAGGAATAAAGAAAAAGAATCAGGAATGCATAAATCAGTAAAGGGAGATACGACTATAATCACAAATGTTCAACAACCTTTAGATTTTGAGCTAAAAATCCGGTATAAATTCATTCCACGATCTCATGCTTTCGTTCGGTGAGTAAAAAGTAAAAAAGAGTCAAAGCAAATTCTGCATTTACATACATATATTAGTCAGTATTTGTAAAATAGTAGATACATATTGAATAGGTTGACTTTGAGAGAAAGTATTTGCGATGATTATCATGGTCTTTCTCGATTCTCGGCCAGAATACTTAATTCTCGATTCTAAGCTCAAGATCAAAGAATTTAATTAATTTAAATATTCTATTTATCTGCCCATAGGTATGGTTTACTAGGAAGTAACATTGATAGGGGAGAACTTGTTCCTGGTAAAGTGACTTTTTTTCTTTATGTAACCCTACACTTTTATAGACCAAAAATTGTAGCGATAGTCTGATTTTATTCTAAAATAAATATTAAATGAGATATTCTATATACATACATACTAGTTTTTGTGACAATTTTCTGTTTTTTATTCACTGAAATGTATAAAATAAAAATCTAATTTTTGTCTTAAAAGTGATTTTTAAACTTTTAAAATATAAAATCTAATATTTTCAAATTACTATGCTCTGCTCCATTTCGGTATAATTTCATTAACTAAATGGAGAATACATTTTGGTTTTTAGAAGATCTTTTTTGAGATATAAATTATAAATGTATTTTAATTGAACTTTGATATTTCAGGTACTTATTGTTCCAGGGTTCTAGACTCTTGTCATGTAAAGAAATGTAAAATCCAAAGTCCTAATTATCCTGGATTATACCCACGTAATGTGACTTGCTTCTTCACCATCAGACAGAGACAAAATGTTCCTTGTAAAAGAACCCTCATCCGAGTTTCTCAGACAAAACCACACAAAGTTCAATTACGCTCAATACCCGGAAAATCAATTGCAAACTTTGATACTCAATCCCCAGTCGGTGTGCTTCCAGTTCCAGGTGAATCTGCTGCTGCGGGTTCTAATATGGGCTCAGAATCTTTTCTAGCTTGGGAAGAATGTAACGGCTCTAGAGATACGATTATTATTTATGATGGAACCAAAACTGATGACCCAATTCTATTGAAAATTTGGTAATTTTATATAGAAAATAATTATAATAATTTACTTGTTTAAAATCCGAATCATGATTAGAAATTATAATTAATTGAGAAATACCTACTCCATAATTATAATATTTATTTATTAATAGTGGTGGCGTTTTCATTCCCCCAATAACTTCATCAGGACCAGAACTTCTTGTGGAATTTCGTTCAACCCCTTATGGAAATTTACTAGAGCCAAAACCACCAGCACCATTTCCGCTCCCGTTACGAGGCTTTGAACTTGATGTTAAAACAGAAATTGTCGATTCTGAATCAGCCGATTATATTCAAGGGAATAATTGTACTTTTTATGTAAGTTTGTAAAACTATACCAAATTAGTCCAAGCTCTAAACTTTTGCAATAGGAATTTGTTTAAATTTTTCAAAAAATAATTTCCAAAAATAAATCATATAATTTCATTAAATTTCATTGAATCAAATTGAATCAAATTTTTGAAAAACCCCCTAATGAAATAATAGATCTATTGTATAAAGCTGTTACTTTTGCTTTTGAGAAAAAGAGCTTAATACAAGTTATACATAGTACTAGTTGTACAAGCTTCTAATGTATATTTAATCTTTTCTTATCCTCTCCAGTTTGTGAGTTCAAAAGATGGTGAAAGTTTTCATAGTAGTAGAAATCCAGGAGAAGTTAGTGGAGGCAGTTGGGTGACTGGAAAATCTGGAATAATTTCAAATCCAAAACACACTTTGCAAAGGAATACAAGCTGTAGATATGAATTCCGAGGGAAAAGACATGAAGCCATATGGATTTATTTCATTTCATATAGACGGGACCTTATAAAGGTACTTTTTTACTTTTACTTTACCAGCTCCCAGTACTGTACTAACCATAATTATTTATACAAATACTTACTACTATACAGTACACCTTACTGTACACTTACTGTAGTAAGTATTAGAATTATAAGTATATTTAAGCATTTCTTATTCATTCATATGGAGAAAGTTGAGAACTTTCTCTCTCGCCAAAGTTGAATCATAATCTAATTTATAAGAGAATTTTCAACTTTTCAAGAATTTAAAACACCTTTGTATAAAGTATATAAACTCTCAGTCTTTATGTAAATATAGTACCCTTACAAATTGTTCTTTTATAATTTAGGATTCTAAAGATTTCTCGGGGAATTGTACAACTCGGTTAAGAATTTTGGATGGAATTAACAGCCGTAACGAGGTTCTTTTAGGCTCATGTAAGAACAACTAAAAATTTAAATTACATTTCAATAGAATTTTTTCTTTTTTTATCTGTTTGATAATGACAAAAAAGACTGTGATAATGAACTACCAAGGCTATGTGATCATAAAGCTCTTCAAAATTCTTCAAGACTTGTTCGTGCTTGCACTGCTAATGAATCCTATATTTCAGGTACCTACTTATAGTAAATATATTTTATTCGATTATTTGTACAAATAGCAAAAGAGCTATCAATAATTCATAGAAAAAAATCACAAAAAAATAATGATTAAAGTGAATTTCAAATTTGTATTAATTTTGCATTTCCATTTCAGCTGGATCTCGTTTTATTATTGAGCAAAGATTTCTTGAAGTAAAAATATTATATTTTATATCATCAGAATCTATAATATTTATTTTAAAATTAGGGAAACGCTTTAAGACCTTTACATTTTCAACTTCATTATGAATTTGTCAATAGACATATGGGTACTGATGGATGTAATAGGTATAAAAGATTATCAAAAGATTTTACAGATAGTTTGATGAGATTTTATTTTTCATTTAAAAGGCATTTCCATTCAATTAAAATGGATTCAAAAGGATATATTTCCACTTCAAATAACATTTTTGTAAGTTAATGGGAAAAATCATGAATTCAAATTCTTATCATAAACCCTACCATATATTATCTAATTCTATAAAAAAGTATTAATTATGCTACATTATTCTGTAATTTCGACTTATTTTTTTACCAGGATTTTGGAAAAGGTGGAAAAAGCAATTTAACTTGCATCTATACTTTTTATCTTCAATCTTATGAAAGTATCAGGTTCGTAATATATGATACATATTATGTGATGTGTTATGACGTGATTGGAAATTCTCTTCATATTTTTATATAACTTTATAATTGATTTTTTGTCTACTTTTGAATTGAAGGCTCACAATTGCGAATTCATCATTCGGAGATAGGAGCTGTCATTCTCAAATCGATGAGACGGGTCGATATGTCTGTAACTACATCTTTCAAAATGATACCTATATAAATGCCTACACAAGCACAAATAATAACCATTACCAACAACAACAGAATGTCCTACCAAAAAGTGAAATAGTTCTTTCAGAATTTATATGGCCGTATAAAAATATTTCATCACATCGACAGTGTATATGTACGTATACAAATATGTACCTTTAAGTACATTACTCTATCTATTCTACTTTTAAAGCTAAATCTTAATATAATCTAGGTGGGAATTCATCTGGTGGCCAATATTCATTCAGTTTTCTCGGCCGAAAAGTACAATTAAAGTTTACCGTTCAGAATATGATTGCTGAAGACAGCTACCTAAATTTCTTTGTCAACTTGGAGTACGAGATTACAAAAAATACTGGATGTAAGTAAACAAAATGCAGAATTGTACTAGTACGGTGAGTATATATAAAACATGTCACTTTTTTTATTTAGGTCGAGGTGACAATCACTATATGAAAACAGAATCTGGGCTGATTTTGCTGGAAAGTTCTTTTATTCACGGTATACAGATACATATAAGATTAGAATATGGCCTTTTGGGAAAAAAAGTTCGAATTCGAATTGAGAAAGTATTTTTTATTTCTTTAAAGGTCCAAAGGATGTTTCCCCATCTTGTCAACATTACCCATGGTTATTGGAAGCGAAGGCAAATCACAGTTTATATATTAGGATTCCAGGATTTGGTAAAAAAAATACTCAATATTATTCATGTCTACCAGTATTAGTATCTGTACATACATATTATATAAAGTTTCAATAGATAATTACCTATTGATATATATAGGTACTTGGTATATCCTTTACAAAAAATATTTGAATTATATAACGAGAAAATTCAGTAAAAAAAATTCAATCTAAGTATTTTCGGTATAAACATAGGTAATTGAAAACATTATTCTCATAATCGAAGCCTATTATATCCCAAAGGATATAGGGTTCAAATTCCTAAATATATTTTAGGTTTCAAATTTTGAAAAATTGTGCCTAAAAATTAGTCAAATTTTTACATATTTTCAATTTTCAATTTTTTAAATAAAAAATTCTAAATATACCTACAAGCGAGCCCAAGACATCTTTGAATAAACGACGTGTATTATATAGGTTTGTATTATTTATATTGTATTTTAGCAATGCTCGAGGATAAAAGGATAAAAAAGAACTCAACACTTGTTCAACAACAGTATCTAACCCCTTCTACTTCGGGAATTACCTCAATATCTTCGGAGAGAAGTTGCCCCACAACTAAAAATCGGATCCTTGTCTATGATGGGAAAAACAATTTGGTATGTCTTGTCACTTTTTTAATTTTTTAGTTGTAATTACTCAATTCATTTTATTACTCTAAATTTTTAGATTCAAAAAATTTGTCCATCCTCAAATTTGCAACTTTCTAAAAAGAAAACTGCTCAAACAGTTGAAATATACTCGGATGATTTCTACGAATATCATTCACCACTTTTCCCACCTGAACCATCCACTTTTGTTGTTGAATTTATTCGTAGAGAATTAGGAAATTATCGAATACAATGGCTCGAGATTATTTCAGCAAAAACAAAATCAGCACTTCTTAAACCGCCCCCAACTTATAGCAGTAAAGATCAAAATGAGGTGGACAAAATCCCAAGCGACCCATCCCTGCTAAAGAATATGTCCCTTGGGAAAGAGAAAAGATATTCAATTTGGGATGTTGAGCCCTTTACAATCCTAGAACATGATGAGAGGGAACAGGAGCAAGATTTTAGAGAATCGACTCATCTGAAAGGGGGTTCCTCTGGAGTCGAGGCTGAACAACTTTGTTCATCATTTTGTCCAGAACTTAATGCTTGTATTTCTGAGAAATTATGGTGCGATTCTGTAATACACTGGTAAGTAAAAAATATTTCAATCTTCAAATAAATGCTCATTTTTGTAGCTTGAATTTATACTAAAATTTTGTAATTTTTTTCTTTTTTAGTCCAATTTCCGAATTGGACGAGTTGGAATGTGATTCATTTTGGCTTACAATGAATCAGTTAATGTCCCCAGTAGTTTATATCCCAATAGTCACAGGTGTGGCTTCAGCTCTTTCATGTTGTCTTTTAGTCATTTTCTGTCTTCTACTGAAGCGGAAATTTCTTCGGGTTCGTGCAAAATCTGCCAACAATTCTAGGTGTTCAACAATAGATTCTAGACATAGTAGGTTTAGTTCTCATAGTCACCGTGGACCACCAAGACTTCCACCAAGAGATATTCCTTATGATATTTCGCCATCTTGATACAACGACCCCCATTCTGTCCACGATGAGTACGTTCGGGTCGCCAGCATTGAAACCACTGTTTAAACCTGTCAATATAACAAAGTAACTTCCAAAATTTCCACCTTTATAAAAAGCCGTTTTTCAAAATCTAGATCTATATACGTACTAGTTCGATACTATATTTTAGAAAAATAGATATTTGTAATACATTAACATTAGTATCTATCTCACTTTCAAGGATATTGAAAGTTTATCTACTTACATAGATACTTTCAAAACTATGATAAAATGTAGTAAAAATTCCAAATCTTCTTTATCTCCCTCATTCCACTTGAAAAAATATCTACTCATACCTATATTATTATAGGTATCTTACTCAAATTAGAATATTATATGTGTACTTGGTACTTATATAATATATAGTCAGAAAGTTTAGAGATAGATCAATATTGAAAAGAAAAAAATGTATACCCGAATCGATCTCGACAGAATGGGAATTTCATAAATATATTTTCAGGAAAAATATATTTATGAAATGGTGAAAGTTTTTATACTTATTTAAGAAAGAATTGAAATATTTATCTTAAGTACTACCAGTAGTATGTAGGTTGTAAGGTAAGTTACAAGCAGCAAGTACTAGTGCTACGAACTACGAGTATATAAATATGTAAAATTGTAAATTATTGAATTAGGATACTGTGTATTTAGATTTAAAAAAAGAAACCGATTAAGTAAAAATGTATCATACTATCTACACAATAGTTTGATACTAGAAAAGTGTTATAATTGTTAAAGATTTTATTTAAAAAATTGAAAATACCGTACTCATACCTATTTAAAACTAAATAGGTACCTATGTATATGTAGGTAGGTACTTTACTATACTATACTATGAGGAATTTTTAACCTACATTTGTACTAAATAATATAAAATAAGTTTACAAAAAACTTACAAAAAATGTAATGTGTTCTTTTTGCTACTTAAAATAAAGAAATTATAATAAACATGCTTAGAGTTAGTAATACCAATACCTATAGCCAGTATGTGATGTGAATATGAATTAAGGGTAAGGGTAAGTAACTACTATAAATACAAATATAAATATAAGATCTTAGAATTAGGGTAGGTACTTATCAACTATGTTAAATTGTTATTAAATAGGTAATGAGGATAAAAATAGGTATAGGCACTGATTACATACTTATGTAGGTAATATCTAATCGTAACGTAAGTATTAATAGGATCCTACATTAAATTTTTAATTACATATATGAATAAAAATATTCATTCGGGTTTCTAATTTTTAAAAAATTAGAAACCTTTCTTCGTAATTGGAATAATTTGTAGGTACCTAAGTACTTATTAAGTAATTTTAAAGTTTAAAATGTGTGCTATTGTATAAAACTATACGCTCCATTATGTTCATATACTGGTTAGGTATATAAATTATTCAAATAAAATACGAGTAAATATAATTAAGAATACATACCTAAATAAGATTCTTTTATATAAAAGGAAAATAAAATTGGAATATGTATTAGGCAAGTACTTACCATTATATGAAGCATTATATATTATATTGTGTAGGTAGGTAAGTACCTACTGATTTTATTGATAGCACTTTATAAGATAATAATAGGGTAGGTAGGGGTCCGGTAGGGTACTTAAAACTTATACACTAAAAGTATTATATTATTATAATGTATATGGTTCTATTCTATGTGATAAACTTATAATAGAACTATAATTATAATTGGAAATTATTTAGGAAATAAGAATAGATGTATCGACAGGATATTGCGGATCAAAAGTAGCATAGGGTTTCTCCAAGCTTTTTAGTCTCAATTTAACTCGTAAAATTGAGCCATAAGCCATAAACCCTATGTTACTTTTACATCCACAATAATTAGAGAAAACACAATATTAATGTATTGACATTATCATTATCATATTAAAAATATTCCAATTTTTTAGATGCGCTCAATGAATTTTGTTTGTTTTGTAATTCTAATTTCTAAAATAAATAAGTCATAATTGTTTTTGTACCAACTTTATGTAATCTGTATATTTATAATAAAATAGTTAATAATGTAATAAAAATAAAAGTAAAAAGTATAAGCATATATGTATGTAAAATGTAAACTATAAAAGTGATTACGAAAATAAAATTTCAGGTTATCCAATAAGTTTACCTAAATCGTAAGTACCCTATGATGATTTGCAAAAAAAATGGACTTGAACAAACGTTTGTTCACTACATGCATGCATTTGCGCATATACATTTATTAAGGTTCATAAACTTTCTGTTTTTACTTTTTGTTCCTCAGCTCAGCTGCAGCCAGTTCGAGCTCCTCTCTCGACTCTTTGCTTTGAATTTTACAATTTTATCATCTGTCTTGCATTTTTTTAAACTTTATCTTTTTAATTTTTAAATAAATAATTAAGTGTATTTGATTTATCAAAATAATTACTAAATTATAGAAATCTATTCTACTATGTTAGGTATCATTAATTCAGAATTTTTATGAGTCAGTTTTTTTTACTATATCCCTTTATTAAAAGTATTTTAAATACCTACAAAAACAAAAACTTTCCATTTTTATAGATTTTGAATTTGAACAACTTTTTTTAAATGATTCATGATGATTTGTTTTTAAAGTTAAGTTAACTTTCTTTGTTTTGAGTTTTTGAGGCGAAGGACGTTACGTTAAATAAGGTAGGTTTATGTATTTTACTAACTAAAGTACCTAATTGTAAGTTAATTTTAATAACATATTCCTGTAATCAGTAATCAGTAACCAGTTAATTTTTACATGATTCATACCTTATCTTATTTATAACTTACATCTAATTAGTAAGATCTTTATCTTACAATACAATTCTATTTTTACACTATTTTTGTCTTTTTTGCAGACATATTATAATGGAGGAGGATGTTGCAGCTGATTGCAGTTGTGATACTGTCGGGGTCGGGAGCATTGATAGCGAAGAAGTCCCTGGACCATCCTCAGTTTTTGCTAAAGATGTACTCCCTACTATTACTGATACACCACGATCACCATCACCTGAGCCAGAAGTTAATAAATGTGCTATATGCTTAGGTATTTGTATTTTTATATTTTGTTAATTTGTTAGGAACCTACTTTATACTTTAATCTTATTATTTTTCATTATTTATAAAATGATTTTCTAAAAGTTGAGCTAATAACTTTAAAATATACTAATTTATTAACTAATTTATTAATTTATTAGGTGACTTGGTTAACAAAAGTTACAGTAATAGTTGTCTTCATCAATTTTGCTTTGGATGTTTATTGGAATGGAGTAAGATAAAGCCTGAATGTCCATTATGTAAAAGGTAAGTATCTACCAATTTCCTTATTTATGTTTATAGATATTAGATATTTTATAAAATTAGTGATTAGTGGTTAGTGGTATTCATCTTATGAATAATGTTTTTGTTTTCAGTGTATTTCGAACCATCATACATAATATTAGAACTAATACCGAATTTGATGAGTATGTTGTACCACCAAACCCAGAAAACTCGTTTGATATAAATCCAATGGCTTTTGCGTAAGCTTTATGATTTTAACTTTAACTCAATCATCAAACTTGTGTAGTTACTCAATCATTTATTTAATTTTTTATAATTTTTTAAAGAAATGTATATCCGTCTAGAACTCATTCTGATTCTTTTTACATTGGACATGGACATCATCACTCAACTGAAGATCATGGTTATTCTATGTCCAGACCAGCTAGAATGGATAGGTACTATTACTGTATTTTAAATTTTATTAAACTTATTAACTAATTTTTAATAAAATATATTTTATAACCACTTGGACATAGAATGGATCATACTAGTCGATTTATTAGAATATTAGAAATGGGAACAGGAATAAGCGATGCGTTTGATACGTTTATGCATTCCATATCGCCTCATCGATATCAACATCCTAATCCCTTTATTAGTGAGCATCCAGAAACTTTTGGCTCCTCTTTGCATTTACCTAATTCACCATCGTCTTCCTCAAACCAAGCTGGATATCAAAATAGAAAAAGGGTTTACGAGCGAAACACTTGGATTTCGCCCTTTAATTCAACACTTCAGCCAGGTTCGGTGTTCTTTCCATCGGTTGAGTATTTTAGGACTCATCCGATAGCCATTCATCGATTGACTCCTTGGCTATTTCGTGAAATACAAGTTCTATTAGGATTAAGATTTTCACAAGCTGAGGTAACAATTATCAAGTTAAAAATTTAGTTTAATTAAAAAATTATTCTGTGATGTGTAGTGTTCTTAATATATTTTTTTAACTTATACTTATAGATGGCTAATGCATACTCAATAATAATTGACCTTATTCGTCGATGTAAGAATATACATATTTAAATTCCTAGTTCATGTTTCGATAATTTTAAATTATTTTATAAAGATGATATTAGATCGCCCGAATTTCGAGAATTTTTAAAAGGTTATTTCGGGAATCACGTCAGACAATTTACTCACGAGTTTTACCACTTTGTTTTATCTGGGATGCGGATAGACGAATATGATAGAACTGGTAAGCTCATTTCATTTTCATTTATGAGTTTTTTAAAGTTTTATTTATCAAAAATATTTTTTATCAAGCTGTTTATCCAAGTCCAAGTACATCATCTAATAATAATAATCAGCCTTCTACTAGTAGTTCAACGGTAGTTGAAGTAGAAAGAAGCCCTTATGATGAACCACAAGTAATTACAATTAGTAGTAGCGATTCAGAAAATGAAGAAAATATTATTCCTACTAATTTAATTCGGACAAGCTCAAATAAAAAGATCGAAGACATAATAGTCATTGATAGCGATAGCGATGATGATAATGTCGAAGGTAAATCATATAATTTTTATATTCCGACATATTATAATTTTTAAAATTTTTTGTACATCAACAGAAATTGATCATTGCAGAAATGGGGATATGAGAAATCGATTTGAAAAAAATTTAAGAGAAGCAAAAGATTTACATAGAGATTTATTAGAAATTTTAGATGTTGGAGTAGACATTATTGATGATCCTGATAATACTCCTGCTCAAACTGCAAGCAATAATAATCACGAACAATCATCAGAAATACGAGATTCAAGGTCAAATGGGCGTGATGCAAATCAAGATTTTCTTTTGAATACATTATTAGAGAGAGACAGAGAAGAATCAACTATTGAATATCCCATTGATTTAAGTTCAAGACCATCACGTTTTTCTGTAATGAGAATAATTTCTATAATTAATTTATGTAGGTATAACATTTATTTTTTAATTATTTTAGAGGGATCAAGAGCATAATAGAGGTATCAATCTAGGAAAATTTTACGAAGATTTTAAACGTTCGTACCGTGAAAATGGAGAGCCTTCATCTACTCATCATTCTAATTCGAATTCAAATAGACATGAAAGGAAAAGAAATGAAGCTTCGGAAATTTATCATTCAACTATAGAAAGTAAATAGCTATTAACTAATATTTAGCATTTAACTAGCAGTAGATTGGCATAATTTCCTTTCATTAAATGTGTTTATTTTTTAAAGGACCACCAAGACCAAGGTCACCCAGTTACCCATCGCCAATTATTAATATCTATAGTTCAATCAATCCAATCCCTGGGTCGACAGCAAATATCGATTTTAGATGGTCTAGTACTGGATATGATTTCAATAGACCTGTTACTTCCTCTAACATACTTCAACATCATCAAACTAGCAATAATGACCCACCAAAATCCTCAATTGGATATACTACTACTACTATGGCAAATAAAAAAGATGATGCTGCTCATGAATCTTCTGACTCCGATATATGCGAGTATTTAGGCATTCACCCAATCGAAAAACCGCCTCCCTTAGCAATTATTACTATATCAGACTCGGATGATGAAAAAGAAGATGAAAAACCATCTACATCAGCGGCTGCATTAGCTGAGCTTAAAATCAAAAATGGTGACACACAAAATAAAGAGCAATCATCAAAAATAGAATATGATAAACAAACAGGTACCTATCACTTACCTACCACTTAATTGTTAAATTTAAAAATGTAAAAAGATTAAAATTAATATTTATTTTTTATTTTTTAATAGGTCATCAAAATGATTCATCTGAAGATGATGAAAATAGCCATCCTCCTAGGCATTATACAAGACTATATTATAAAAAGAACAATCTTAAATCAAAGTCGAAAGAAATCGAAGTAACTAAAAGCGCATCTGAGGATGAAGCAGAAACAGAACCAGGTGATTACTTATTTACCATTAAAATACTTACCCCAACTTAACTCTTTAAGACTCCACCACTCAAAGATCAAATGACCACTCCTAAAATATTTTGAATTTTGACTTTATGTAGAGAATCAATCTAAAGGATCTGAAACAGATGAAGTTAGCCGTCCAAAATATAGTACTAGACATTTCAATAAGACCCATTCGAAACCAAAAAAGAGAAAACAAAAACGTGAAAAATATGATAGCGATGAAGATGAAGACCATGTACCAACAAAAAAGAAGTCTAAATCTAAACGGAAAAGGCAAAAAAGAGAGATTAGATCAAGTGATGATGATGCTGATGAGGACGAGGATGAAATAAAAGAAGAAATTGGCAAAAAAAGGTCAAAAATGGAACTGCGTAGAAAATCGAAATCACCATCTAAAAAGAAGGAAACCTCAAAAAGTGCTACTAAGAGCAAAAAATCCAAGAAATCTAAAAAAAAGAAAAGGAAATGCTATCGACAAAGTTCATCTAATTCATCTTCACCTCAGCCACCGATTTTTACAGATACAGATGAAGACTGACTTATTTTAAATTTTATTTAGCTCGGAAAATGCAATAATAAATAAAATATAGAATGTAGAAAATGTAAATATGAAATTTATGTAAGGATAAAATTTTATAAAAGTCGACTAGCCATAATTGATATTATTTAATGT
>JAQIXA010000627.1:0-38229 GCA_034699045.1 Nanhermannia cf. coronata Gr-Ori-00579
CCCAATATTTTCCTCAATTCTACAGATAAAATATTAAAAAGGTGCAAAATTGAGTTACCTCAAATCTGATTTTAAGTCAATGTAAAGAATCCCATTTTACTTTTTTTTTATAGAAAGTTAATTTTAATTAGTTAAATCGTCGCAATAATAGCAGTCATTTTTTAAAGATTAGGTAATCTTTAATTATAATTATAATTGTAGAATAGATAATTTATTGAAGGAGACGAGAAAGTCTACAAAAAGTAAGTAGGTATAAAATGTCAAAAATTGTAGTTGAGAAGACACTTGACCTTTTTCTGGTTGATGATTTTGCGTGTCGTTTTGCACTCGTCCAGTTTGGCCCAGATGACAAGTATGATAATGTGACCTTGAGAAAGGTCCTAGCTGACGATTTAACTAATTAACTTTCTATAAAAAAAAGGAAATTGGGTTTCTTCAAATTAACTTAAAATCAGATTTGAGGTAACTCAACATTAATTAAGTACACCTATCTAATTTTATTGGACGATATAATGTATAATGTATGTAATGTACCTACTCTACTCTACGTATTTGAACAAGTGTCAAGTTATAGTTTTTAGCTCGGAAAAACCAGCAGCAGGTTTCAAATTTAAAAGTTTTTGTGCAAAATTGATATCAGATTATGATTTTTCAGAACTGGATTGCTTTATTTTATATTATGCCTTCTATTTATAAGATTTAAATTGATGACGAGGTTGGTTTTAATATATAATATTTTAATGTGACCACAATCAGTTTCTTTTGTCTTTGAAAAACCAAGTTTTGACGTGAGATTGAGGGCTCACATTAATGCAAAATGGGGATTAAAAATTTATGATTGAATTGAGAGAACTTAAAACTTTGCCTTTTCATTTTACTTTCAAATTTGACATTTGACATTCATACATATACCTAAGTAACTACTAAATAGAAAAATATGGCCAAAATATAGCCTTTTAGAGATGAAAGGCTAACTACTTACTCTGAATATGCGTAATTAGAATTATGTATACAAAAATTCCTAATATTTATGACCTAAATGCTATTTTATTTTGATTAAATTGTAATTTTTAACATAAAAAATCGATTTTTGACATAACTTTATGTATTTACACAGTTATGTCAAAAATTCTTTTGAGAATTGAAAGTTATGTACTTACTGAGCAATTACATAATTTTTTACATAACTCCTTATGTTATACATAACTATGTCATACATAAACCTCTTTCGAGAATGCCTATACAGATTATTTTTTACTTTGCTCTATTAGGTATATTATATTTATATTATGCTATGAGTAATAATGAGAAATGTAATATGCACATATGCATGCCTACATATGCACATACATAATATGTAAATGCAAGGATTAAAAGTTGGTTTCTTTTTAATGGAATTTCCCTAATCATTAAGTTTAATATTAAACTTAAATGATAGGAATCATTTTTGCAAAAACTTAATCCCTATTAAATTATTCATATCATTGTCTTGTATAATATATACCTAGTTAGAGATTTATATCTAGAAAATATTAGCCTATATATATATAGCCATATAATATATGGTATGTATGTGAAGTTCAATTAAAGACTAATAAAGAGCAAAAGTATACGGAAGAAGTAAAAGCAGAATAAGCATTAAAATCAATTTTTCAAACGCTAATATACTGTAAATGCCATGTCATTTCGAAACTTTACGATTCGTTAAAAAAGGTGAAATTATATTTTAAATGTTAAAAGTAAAAAAAATCATATTTTGGAAAATATAGCAAAAAAATGGTTTTGGTCGTTTTACGAAAAATAGGTAGCTTTTTGAATATTTAAAATAAATTGGACAATATACACTAATTATCTCGAAAGCAAAATTTCGAAACTTTTTCTTAATTTTTTTTATAATTTTCCAAATAATAATTCTTCATGTAAATGTTATTTATATTAGATATTCCTTTCTTTTATCCATGGCCATAAGCTTATAAGGATTACGTTAACTCAAAATTGAAAAAAGTAAATTTTTAGATAAATTAAGTTGAATGAATTTACTATTGTAAATTCATTCAACTTAATGCTCAAAACAATTATGGGAATTAAGACATTTTCTGAAATTGAAAAAAAGCATTTTTTTCAATTTAAAAAGCAGTTTTTGCCCTTCCAGAGTATTTATGTGTAATAGTAATGAATAAACTCGTTCGAGTATGGTTTGGTTCAAGTATAATATTATGCTTTATATTGTACCTACTACCTACATATATTTTTGTAAAGGTAGTTAGACATAATTTTTCCCAGAAAAGCTTTTTAAGTACCAACTACCAACCTAATGTATGAAGTATGAAGGTAGTATGTATGTATAATCATTTGGCTAATTTGCTCAGATTAATAAGTATTATGCAATATCAATTCAGTAGTATTATAACTAAGGCATGGAAATTTATTTTTTATAAGTAAAAACTCGTGAGTGCTCCTACCTACATAATTAAGTATACCCTACATATATATGTATATATATGTATATATATGTATATATATGTATATATATGTATATATATGTATACTCTATACATATATATGTAGTTGAGTGAATGTAATTGTACTTACATAGTACTTATATTGTACTTATATAGTAGTTATATCATTCAATTTCTACTATGTAATTTAATATTAGGTACTTTTACTGGTTACTGGGCCTAATTTATCCAGTCCTGTACATACATTTTACAATTAATAGTAATACTGATATTCATACTTACTATACCTATGATTAAAATTTTTAAAAAAAAACCTGCAAAATTTGTTGAAATAAAATAATTTAAATTCATAATTGATTTTGATTACACTACCTATTAACCAATCATTTTTATGTAGTTAATCTTAGGTGGGAAATTAAATTAATGAATTTAATTGCTTTTATAAATACCTAGTACTTAATAATCCGCCAACTTCCGGAGGAAATGGGATTTTTAATTCACTGTAAAATGTATAATCCCATAAAGTTTAGTACATATAAGTAGTAAGTTAGGGTATTAGATAGAAGTGATGTGTTAATTTGTTTTTGTGTACTGATCCTGAGTACTGAGACTGAGAACCCTACTTAACATAATCCCTCTTGAGATTCTTTAAAAACATGACAAGTGCTTTACTCTCATGATTACGAGTATGATAGTATTAGTTGTAAACTATAGGGTATAATACTATGTTGTATTGTAATGATATTTATAATTTATTCAATCGTCCATTTAAACATGGAGAAATTCTATTTTCATTAATAGAGACTAATAATACAGTATAGTAGGCAAGTGGAGGATATTAATTTAGAGTAAAATTAAATTCATTATATTATAACTTAAATTAGTTCTCAACCTATGAAACAAAATGGTTGTGAACTTGTCGAAAGTCAACATGTAAATTGAATTAATTCAGTGAATTTTATGAAGATTTGTAGGGAAATTCATTACTGTATTAGGTATGTATCATATTTTATTATTGTACTACATATACTTCTACTTCTATCAGTAGGTACATAGGATTATGCAATGATACTTACCTTATTTCTATGTACTATAGGTACCTACTGTGTGTATGTATAACTGTATGTAAGTCAAAATTTCTACAAACAAAACCTAGACACCACTTATATACCTACTTTTTAATTAGGTAAATTGTATTTGAAGACGTTGATGCAAAGATGCTATAGGTACATACTAAGGATAAGGTATATGACCTATACTTAAATTAGGTAGTTCTTTATTCTTTAGTCCCAGTAATTTGTACCTGAGTCCCGAGTAACATAAAAGTCAAAATTAAGGAGACTTTTTTTGCTTTTAATAAGTCAGCTTCAATGATTTCGATTGCGAGCTAAAATATTGTGCTTATTGTAGTAAGTAGCTAACAGAAATATCATGCTCAATTAAGCATGCTTAAGTGAGAAAATAGTAACTTTAATGCATTACTTCAGAAACAATTTTCAAATATGTCTAGCTAAAGACATTTAATCCCTTGGCACTTGGCATCCTTTTTCCACTCATTTACTAAAATATAGAATACAAGTACTATACTGTATTACTACACTAATCTGTACTACTACTACATAGTAGGATTTTACTATATTACTGACTGTCAACTGTCATCTCATTTCTCATATAGATAGAGTAGGGGTACTTAAATTACCTTCATATATAAAATACACATCTACTAATCCTTAGATTCTAGCTTTGGACCGTTTTTTCGGCAATAACTGATGAGATTTTGACGACTTTTTTTCTCATTACTAAAAATTTCGCAAAATTTTTGATCACGGATTGTGATGAGACTTGACATTATGGAGACTCGTACATATGAGATCAAAAATTGACATTTAGGCAAAAAAATCTTACCCTACTGACCTTCGGTTCGAGAGGTCAAATATTTTCAAAAAAAAATCTTATCTTCAAAACTATTAGAGCTAAAGGCTCAAAAAGACTTAAAAATCTCATCGCATCGGCTATTGCCGACAAAACGGTCCAAAGCAAGTTAGATTTGTACCACTACATATTACCGATACATATTTATATTGCAAGAAATAAGATGAGCAAAACCCTATCTTCAGTTTTACCATAAATATTGTGAGTACTGCATAAACAAAATTTTCAGATGGATTCTGATACTTTGATTGCAATACAATTACATATAGTATGTAGTAGTGTGTAATAACTTAATAACTTACAGATATATACAGAATGTTATGAATTTTTATGAATTTTCTCAACTTGATTAGGTAGGGTACTTATGTATTAATTTTTAGGTAGATATGTACACAATATATATTATGTATGCAAAATAACAAAAAATGAAAAAAATAAAATCTCTGTCCGAATGTATACTAACCTATTTAAATCACCCAATAAACTTTTAAAATATTAAAATATTCAATAAGCAAGCATATGCTAATAAGTATTTTATGACCTGATGCCATAAGTTATTCACGTATTTTGTCTTTGCATAAATCTCCCCATACTCGCTTGTTTACTCTGCCTGAAAGAGATTATGGATTCGCAATTTTTATTACACTGGTACTGGACTGGTAGATACATAGTACGTAAGAAGTATCTGTACATTGTACAAGCATACTGGACTGGTAAGATTAAAATCCAATCTAAACCTTGAATAATTACGTGTCAAATGTCATCGAGTTTAATCCGTAGCAAAAACAAAATATTGAAAAAGTACATTCACATTTTATCTGATCTTTCCAATTCTCCTTGTACTACTTAGGCATCTACATAGATACTTAGGTTCGTATAGGTATACGAACATAACTACTAGATATAAGCTTTAACGCAGTATCTTAAATGAATAATTTTACGCTAAAAAATCTTACGTAATAGCAGTAATATGTAATAAAAGTATATAAATCTGATGGAATAAAAATAAAAGACGTGTAAATGGAAAAATTTAAAAAAAACTTACCAAATATAATTTGTATATGTGATTCTCCTGTAGTTCAAATATTGATCCACCTTACTATTGGAGAAGATGCTCGTTTTATTTGTTTATTTATTTTATTTTATTATTGCCTGGATTTTTCGAATCCTGAATCATGTAGTATCGAGTATCAAGTCTCTTGTGTATAATTATAATTATATTTATATTCCAAGACTAGAGTATAAAAGACTTTAGGTATATCAAAAATCAGTAGTATTTTTTGTCTTTTTTCTTTTGCATTTGATAACTCAAATGATAAAAAGTAACTGAAAAAAATGCCACTATGTAGTAGGTTATAACTTGTAATAGTAGTAGTATTAGAAAATGTAATATGATATGTTTATTCTTTTTATGCACAAGTGAATTTGTAATATCCGTTAAATAAAATATCGATGATAGATAATAGTAGTAAGAGAAATATTGAAATTTACAAAAAGACCCTATAAATGTAGTAACAAGAAGAAACAAACAATAACAAGATTTTAACTGTTGTGTTTGCGATATTTATTTAAACAAATTTTGACTCAAGTCTTGATTTTTATACACGCTTCTTGGATCTCTAACGAGAATGAGATTATGTTATTTCCCCTCATATCTCAAGTCTCGAGTCACTTTTAAAACCTATCTACTTGACCTTTTATAAGTAAACTTTTTCTATTTTCAAATTCAGAGTCCAAATCCAAGTGCGTTGAATTTGAATAAATTAAACAACAATTTTGCAAGTTTTAGCGAGGGTTTTTGGTTTAGAAAACTGATTTTTACAAGAACATGATGATGAAAGGCAAATTGAATTGAAATTGAATTGAAGAATCGAGTATTCGTCAAGAACTGAATATTTTTTTTCTATAATTATTAGGTACGTTTGCCAAAGTACTAGGTACTAGACCTACTATGTACTAGTACTTGGTCGGGTAGTTATGAATATGTATCATTTCTATGATTTTCCTATCTTTTGAAGAGATCCTTAAACTACCTATGACTATGAGACTATTATAATAATACTTGCAAAAACTACTGCTAGGTACTAGGTACTCGTATTATGTACACTATGTATTTTGTGTTTAGTTAGTACTCTTGTGAATATTATGGGTCAAACGGGGGTATGTATCTATGTATGTATATACTCTGCTTTTTCCTACTACAGACTACAGACTATGTACTATATTATACTGTAGATAGTCATAATAGTCCATGGTAAATGGTATATTTTATACCAAGCTAAGAGTAAAATCGATAATTGCCTTGCTTGTTTGCTGTATATAGGGTACAGAATGCGCAGAGACTTTCTTGGGATTGATAAATAAATATGCATAAATACATGAGAAAATTTGCAATTCCATTCCAATTCAAAGCCCTGCTACCACACTAACTAACTAACTATTATGGCACTAAGCTTATTACTCCATACCATATGTATGTATGTATGTATTTATATTTGTAGCAGAGTACAACCATTACTAATCAAGTCTCAAAAACCTAATCATTTTTGTCAAACCACTATACATCTCGACAAGAAATCATACAACTGCTGCTGCCTTTACTAATACATTTATTAGGTATATGGTAATAGTACATACAAAATACATATTATGCTTTATAAATTCATTATTCGACTATATGACCATGAAAAAAATAAAATCGACCAAATAAATAACGACTGGTTCTGTTCTGATTAGCAAAATACGTAACAATAAATATATTTGCAAACATATTGCCAGTTTATTTCAATCATTTGTAGGGGTTCTAAGTATGTACAAGTAGGTATAGCGAATTGCAAAACAAGTATTTCAGGACTCTTGAATGCATTAACTATTTATTTCCAAGTGCTCTTTTTTCCTTTTTAATGAGATATGTAGACTTCAGGGTAAGTAACAGTTGGCCCTCAAGGGTTCTCATACAATATGCTTATTAATGACAGCACTTTACATAGTGAAAGCACAGGATTAAAAATTTAAAAGAACGAATCTCTACTGATTACACATCTCGTATTTTATATTATACTTTTTTTAACTTGAAAGAAAATACTCAGTAGAAATGTATACTGGAAAAGCCAAATATCAAATCAAAAAAAAATTTTGTTCGCTTTTGCCCCAAACTTATGCACGAAATTGCATACAGAATAGAATATAAGGAGAAAGTAAAAGAAAGCTAAGGATGAGTTGATTTATCCTATTTAAAGGTAGGTAGAAAGAAGTAGATTCATTTATTCATGATTTTAATGATATAAAATTCGAAGTTTGACGTGGAAAATTTTGAATTTTTTTTTCTAATTTTTGTGTCGAGTGATAAGATATTTTATTCTACTATCCATATAGACCTAAAGGATACTGTACATTCGTGTTTAACTTATGTACAGAAAAAAAAATATGTAAATGCTCAAAAAGATAGTTATATTACTATATGTAGTAGTGGCAGTTGAGTATCAAATTGCAATTTGCAACTTTTTCCAAGTAGATATTTACTAAAAGATTACTTTTTTAAGCTGTTTTTAGAGGAAAATAAGAGAGCAAAAGACTCAAAGATGGATTTTGCTTATATGTAACAAAACATGACAATTTGTAGCTATAAGGCTTTTATCTGTTGAATTACATGGTAGGCTTTATACTTAAGTACATGAAGATCTAACTAATCTTTTAAATATTCCCCTTGGGCCTTGAACACTAAGGTATACATACTTTATGTATACCTTAGTCTATCTAACGATAATAAAAGTAATAGTTATTTGAACTTATTTCAGTGGGTTTAATCTATATATCGAGTATTAGCATAGAATATTATTAGTAACAGTAACTAGTCAGAAAAATATGTAAAAAGCATAAAGGGGTAAAAGATCAATTGAGAATCTACTTGAAATGTTAGAGTTTTCCCAATAATGAGATTTAATACATGAATTGAATTTGGGTCTTAATTCTTAATATGAAATGAATATATGAATATGAACATAAATAATGAATAGGTATTTAGGTATATATGTATAAATGCTTTAAGCCCTTTGGCTTTGAAGGGATTTTTAATTAAATCAGATAGAATTTCGTTCCGAGAAATAAATAGCTGATCCCTGATCCTGATCACTGAGCTGATCAAGGTAGCATATTATCAAAATTGAAGAACAATTTTATCTATATTGTGTAATCTCGCTTGAATGAATTCTTAAAATTTTTTTAACAGAAATAGAAATTTTTAGGACATTATAAACTTGCAAACATATGTTTACAAATAATAATTAATTTCTTTGAAAGGATTTGAAAATCTCGCTTATGATATTATGATAATATCGAATCAATAAAGAATATTCCTCTGCACTAACATTTTCAACTTCAATCCAACTGTAAACGATCCAGGGGCTGACCTTCTCTTGCTGGATTGAGTTTTACACTTAATTTTTTTCTGGAAGACAACTCGCATCGCATCTCCACCAAAATTAACCCAAATATTCGTCGTTAGTTATTGAAATGAAAGTCGCTTACCTAGATTCTACGAGTACACTTTTAAATGGAATTAAGATTTGTAATTTTTTGTATAAAAAAGATTAAGTACCCTACCCCTTTCAAATTTCTCTGTCTTTAAAATTTCAAATGAATATTTAGTTCAAAAATCGACTTACCTATATTTGAATCTTTAGATGTATATTTATTGAAACAGTGAAATGACAGGGTTCATTTTTTTTACTCTGTATTTTTTCATGTTTTACAAGTATCTAGTATCTATAATTTACAATAGGCTTGGTAGTAAGGCTGTACTGGTAATAACTATGCTATGGTATACTAATAGACATATCATGGATTGTAGAAATAAATAATTTTTTTGAGACAACTAAAGGGTACAAGAGCTATTTTAAAAATTATTATTTAGTTATTAAGAATACTCCGTACATACAGATTAAATTAGAAAAAATTGTTTTTGAAAGAATACTGATTGAAAAAATAAAAGTATGGTATGGGAGGTCCTGGTACATACAGCGGTACATTATATCTGTGCCTGTTTTGTAATTAAATATTAATTTAAATTCAAGGACATTGTTTTCCATATTTCAATATTCTCTCCAACTTCCTTTTTAGCGAGTAAAAAGGCTTACTATGGACAGTATACAGATACTCGTGGTAGTTAAATGATAATATTATGATTACTTTCAGCAAGGAATTAGATTCATAATAATCGTTGAGACTCGAACTGACTGCATTTTTATGGATAATAATAATGATTAAGACTGTATACTAGTCTCGTACTTGCATTATTGACTCGAATAACAAAAATAACAAAATAACCATTTCAAACAAATAGTCAAAAGTTAAAAAAAAAAATCAAAACTCGAAATAAACAAAAATTGTTCAGGACATTTAACTCTTAACTCCTTAATATTAGGGTACTATACTATTACTATCTACCTATTCCTATTTATTGCCTATATCTGTCAAGGTCTGTAACTATCAGTCCCTACACTTAAACAAGTGAGTATGGAATCCGCTGCGCTGATACTGATAAATGATAAACTAAATATTAAATACTTGTAAGTATAGACTGTACTGTAGACATTAGTTGCCCTACTATATGATTCCAAGATTAAATTAAAATAGTCACTACTAATAATGGTAAAAATTAGTGGCTATTTTACTCGCTACCCACCAGGTCACTTTAATTTTTCCAAATTACCCACTAACGTCATTTAGCCTCCCTCGGTATGGGCTACCTTAACTACATTTAAACTTTTTTATACATTGCAATATAACATAAAATATATAACAATACAAATCAATGACTTTTAAGGTAAAGGTCATTGTAGGGCAGTTCCCATGCCCAAGTGAAATTAGGAAACTAACTCGTACTAGGATACTCATTGATCTTACATCTCTGGATTCCATTTTTTTAAGAACCGAAAAACCCGATCTCGGCTCAATTCTGTAAATATGTACCTATTAGTACTATACTAAATACGTGCAAATGCATGGCAAAATTTGGTTTTCAATTCAAAGATGAACCATTGCATAGTTTATAGTAGATTATAATAGTACTTAGGATTAGTAAGTATAGTACCTACCTACATATTAAGTATACGCAGTGTTACAACGATTACATTTAATTTTTTTTGCAATCGAATTACGATTACGATTATAGTACTATATAAATGTAATCGGATTACGATTAATATTACAATTACAATTACGATTACGATTAATTTAAAAAATTAATCGATGCGGAAATATGCCTATACTATATGCCTACAAGTATACTATACAATTTTAGTATACTGAAACTATACAGTCAAATAACTAACATTTTATAATTTTTTTAAAGTTTCGAAAAGGTATTTTAACCTAACTCATATTTTGGGTTAAAATTACTAGGTTTTTTTGAAAAATTGTAATCGTGATCGTAATCGTAGAAAAAGTACGATTACAACCCTTAAAATGTAATTACGATTACGACTACAGTAATCGTTAGTAATCGATTACATTTGTAACACTGATCCTGAGTATACGTATGATGATGAATGATGATGATGCGGTATGTATATTGTATATAAATAAACCGTTTGTTGTTCTGCCTGCTAGCTGCTAGCTGAGTGCTAGCTAAGTAGCTGCACTGCACTGGCTTCTAAAAGACTTGTAAAAGTGTTAAGTAGATGACGCTTGATATTTGACAAAAGAAAGAAAGAACAAAAATAAACTCAAAGTCAAAAACCAACAAAATCTAATACAAAATAAATCAGCAATCAGCAGCAGAAGCAGAGCAGAGGCAGAGAAAGGTGATTAAAATACTTATTAAATTTAAAATAGTTATCTTGGGCTTTTGGATTTGACCTACCTTGACCTTAGGTAGAATTGATGTCTGTTTCAAAAGTGATAAGTCTTTTTTTAAAGTGATTGAAATTGTTGCTACCATCATTCATTGTACTCGAGTATCTTGAGTAGTTTAGTTGTGTAGAGTGAGGGTACTTGTTGAAAGTTCAATCTCAGAGTTCAACAGAGTAAATAGTAAAGTTTGAGATTACCTTTGACCTTTACCTAAAAAGAATACGACTCGTCTAATTTTATTTTTTGATTTATTTTATAACTATCAATCAATCATTTACAAGTATATTATGTATTGTAATAGGCATACATTTGTTGATAGTTGTCTGATCTTGTCACTTTTATTTTTATTGTAAAGTTCAATTTTTTCTTATTTTAAGAATAAGCGGAAGTTATACAAAGCTAAAGAATCAGTCGTTTTTTGTCTATGATCTTGACACTATGACTGAACCTCATGGAATTCTGAGAAGATCCACCATAAATACCTAAATAAAAAGCAAAGTTGATGGTTCTTAATTCCTGATATTGTTTTCTAATTTAGTTATTACAATTCTCATTTTGGCTGACGGCTGACAGTGACAAGCAAACGGATACTACTCGGAGACGGAGA
Source organism: Nanhermannia cf. coronata Gr-Ori-00579 (assembly GCA_034699045.1). Lineage (NCBI taxonomy): Eukaryota > Metazoa > Arthropoda > Arachnida > Sarcoptiformes > Nanhermanniidae > Nanhermannia > Nanhermannia cf. coronata Gr-Ori-00579. The sequence goes on from JAQIXA010000627.1 coordinate 11,854, forward strand.
TAATAGAATTTTCTACTCGAGTGCAACTACATCAATAAAACTACGCTTAACCACAGCCACAGCTAATACAGGTAATTAAAATCTCATTTTCTATTTTCATTTTATATCTTTTAAACCTTTTCTAACCCATAGTTTACTGCAATCATGATCTTTTAATGTTATTAATATTAAGCCAGATTTTGGTCGCATAAATATACAAATTGAGGCCGAAATCGGGTTTTAGGCTAGAGATTTATATTAATAATAAGCCCATTATTATAATTATATACCTAAGCAAGTAGAATTATTTAATTAGAATTAGAGAGATGATATTATGATTATGATAATATATTATGTAGTCAGTGCTGTTGTTAATGAGGTGGTGGTGATAGTGATGGGTAGGGTAGGTAGGGTAGGTTTTTATTTTCTATAATATGATCATTTGGGTATTACATTACTTTGCTTTGCATTCATTCAAATACAATTTTTATTAAAATGATTTCTACTACATAAGTAGTATACCTTTTGCCTTTTACCTTTTCTAAATTATAAATATGGCTAATACTTAATGGCCCAATGGCTATGGCTTTGCCTACTACTGGTACTAGTAGTAGTGCAGTGCAGTATAGGTATCTATGAGGCAACGAGTAAAAAGTACTGTTAGTATCGCCCTTTTGTTGTTAACTTGAATTTGGACCAAATATATATTGTTGAGGTTTTAACTTGTTCATATTACTATTACTATACTATTACTCTTTTTAATGTAAGATAGTGATAGATGATAGAATAGAGAACTACAACTATGTAGTACTAGGTAGGTACTACTGTCTGTATTAAAAGAGTCGAGTTGTACGATTTCAATACTGCTGATTATACCTAGGCAGGTATATTTTTATTAAAGGTAAAGGTATCTTTTCTACCTAGCTCTAACAATTTTGCCCTACTTAAAATTTAGAACGTATAAATTGGCCCCAACATACAATTATTATTATGCCTATTATGTAGGTATGTACAACAATTTAAACCCATTTTCACCATTATTTTATTTTATTTTATTTTATTTTATAACATTTATATTAGTAGTACAGGTAGGTATGTAGCTCTTTTATTTTTAATCTTGAACCATTAACTTGATCATCGATTTGAAAATTGTCTCTTTTGATCCACCATATTTTTACAATTACTTTTTTCCTCAAATCTTTGCGTAGTTTGGTGCCGAGTGCTGTACTAATACTTCTATTTTTTTTGTTTTTAGTCAACATTCAACATTCAATGGTGGAGTCAGGCAAGTGAGAGGAGGCTCTTTCACTTAAATTTTTTTTAAGTATTAATCCTTTCAGACCCGCAATAAATTATTGGGATAAAATGAATTTTCTAAGTTAATTAGTGCTCAATAATTCTAATACAACTGAAAAGGAAATATTTATTTTGTACTCAAATTCACCAAAGGTAAAGTATAGTATATTTATTTTTCAAGTTCAACTTTTAAAATGCTTTTTTATATATTTTTTTCAGGCTAAGCATTTCAAATACTGTACTGGAGAGAGTCAATGAATTTCTTTATATTCTATCAAATTTTTTATACTTCTTCTTGAAATTGAAAATGATTTTATAGTTCTACGTCAAAACTTTAAAATTAATTAATTTATTAGTTAAATGTTTCGCTTTTAAAGCAATTAAATTGCAATATTTTAATTATGAGCTCTCCGACAACTTCTGATTATCAATGGTATGCAAAATTGTATGTGCAAATATTTAAAAATGTTTATAAAACTATAATTTCACAATAATAAATGTTTTTTTGATTTTTATACAGGGCTTATAACATCATGGATTCATCAAGAGTTTCCACATTTTTAATATCAATATTACTGATAGTTTATGGAAGCTTTAGGTAAGATGGTTTTTAAAATATCATTTTTATAACCCAACGTTACTGTGAGATAAAGTGTTTAGATTAACGATAGGTAAATATTTATGTTTTTAAAACGGTCATAAAGAGTAAATTCCGCTGATTCGATTAAACTTACAAGGTTTAAGAGTAATAAATTTTACCTTCTAGTTATGTACTGAACTCTTAACACCGGGCATTGGGCATTAACCTTTATTATAAGCTGGTAATATTTTGAGTTTTGACACCCTTTTGCAAGGACGGATGTCCGGGTTTTAATTGCATAAATAAGTACAACAAAATCTCTTAATTAATTTTATTTCATACTATGACCTATGTAAGTACTTACCTATGTTATTTTATCATGAAATGTAAAATCGTCAAAGCGTGAATGTGAGATTTCAAGAGCTCTTGAAAATATCGATATTTTTATTTTTATAATTCTCTTTTGAATTAAATGTTCCCTGTTATTTTTGATTACGGTTACTAAAATTTTAAATTATGAATTACTAAACTAATTTCCTATTTTTTAAATTATAATTTGTAACCTATTACGTAAACAAAATTTTATACTTTTAGATTTTAGATAGGTATATTGGGCATATTTCAAATTATGAATGTTCCAAATACACTACTACCTACATAGACTGAAATTATTATTTATTATAAGAATTCGAAAATTATGCCTTAGATATTTCCAATTTTTATAATGTTTATAAAAATCTTTAAACATGCAACAACGTTTTTGATGACTTCACATAAATACCTAAATGATAAATGCATTATGCAAAACTTGATATACTCTGAAGAAGGTGAATGAAATGTACTTTTTTATGTGCTCTAGTCCACTAAGCTATGTATTGTTCGTAACTAGATAGATAGGTAGTATTAGGATAATTAAAAAAGAAAGTCTATTGAACCTATCTTTACTTAATTATTCATTTAAATGTTTAGACATTTTTAATCTAATTTTATTGTGTAATTATTATTTTATAGATCTCTTAATATGGAACAAGAAGCTAGAGAACGTGAAAAGGAGAAAGAAATGTCAAAATTAACTGGTTTATCGAATAACGAAGCAAGTAAGTACAAATAATATAAAGGACTTTAAAAATAAAGAGAAATTAGCTCTATATATTTTCAATTTTAAAGATGTGCAGACGTAAGTACACCAATAATGAGTTCAAGAGGTCATTCTATGTAAATATTTGATATTTCATGCATATATATTTATTTACAATTCTAGGCTTGACACAGTACAGGTCTGTTAATTATATTTTCAAATACTCGTGTATTTTACAGTATTTACCACTATTAATATCTGTAAAATATAATATGATTATCTTTTATTTATTATAGGCATTATGTTTACCACTTGGAGCTTCCCTGTCCCTGCTCGTAATGTTTTTCTTTTTTGATTCCATGCAAATGCTATTTGCAATATGTACTGCAGGTAAAAATTAATAAATTATACTTATTAAATATACATAATTGTTACTCATTTGTTACTTTCAATTTTAATCTAGTAATCGCAACTATAGCGTTAGCATTTTTGCTACTTCCAATGTGTCAGTAAGTAAAAATTTGCAAATTATATAGGGTAGGAACCTACTTACATTATACACGACACGGTATAAATATAACGTTTTTAATTAATATTACTCAATATAGAGATAGAGATTTAACTTTATGCCCAAATTCAACTAATAATAATTTAAATAACTAATAAATATACTTTTAAATTTTAAGGTACATAATACGGCCCTGCTCAACTGGAAACAAGTAAATGAGATTTGAATAATTCTCATGATAAAAATTTCAGCTTTTTAAACCCTTTGATATGTTTTTAAAGGATTTCATTTGGAATCTGTGGCCGATTTACAGGAGCAGAGCTAATGTCTTTCTCTTTATCAATAACAATTGTTTGTATATGGGTCCTCACTGGCCATTGGCTTCTTATGGATGGTAAGATATTAGAAAAGCTTCAAATGTCGATCATTCTTTATAAAAATATATTTTTCTAGCAATGGGAATGGGACTCTGTGTAGCGGTATGTTGATTAAATAATTTTTCAAAATTGAACTCTTACTTATTTTGTGTATTTAAAATATAGTTTATAGCGTTTGTCCGTCTACCTAGTCTTAAAGTCTCTACTTTACTTTTAACTGGTCTCCTGATCTATGACGTATTTTGGGTGTTTTTCTCATCTTATCTTTTTAATGCCAACGTCATGGTTAAAGTAAGTAGATCACTATTTTGTATAACATAATTTTGAATAATTTAAACAATATGTATTTTCTAATATACTAATTTGTTTTTTAAATTTTTTCAAGGTTGCTACAAGATCAGCAGGTATGCGTTATTTTAATTTATATAAAAAAAAATAATAATTTGTAAAACAATTTGAAATAGAAAACCCAATTGGATTAGTTGCAAAAAAATTTGGATATATCCGTGACGCTCCAAAACTTTCATTACCAGGAAAATTGGTTTTTCCAAGTATGTATACAACTGGGCATTTTTCTATGCTTGGTTTAGGAGATATAGTAAGTTAACACTTACAGATTTAAAAACTTTATTTTGACATTTTCTAATTCGAACTTTAAATTAAAGGTGATGCCTGGTCTATTACTTTGTTTTGTACTTCGATATGACGCATACAAAAAGTCTCAAGCTATTCATTTTCCAAATGATATTCCTACAAATCCAACTCATTTAAGTAGAATCAGGTAAAATTAAAACCGAAATAAGAGTAAGCTTTTAAATATGTATAGGTAATTTAAATGTATGATTTTTTTTAGCTATTTTCATTGCTCTCTAATTGGATATTTTCTTGGATTACTTACTGCCACGGTATCAAGTGAAATATTTAAAGCTGCCCAGCCAGCTCTTTTGTATCTTGTTCCTTTTACTCTTCTACCATTGCTAACAATGGCTTATCTTAAGGTAAGATTTACTAAGCTTTTTTCAATGAAAATGTAAGTTTACTAACTAAAACTGTATACTTATGATTATAGGGAGATTTAAGAACTATGTGGAGCGAACCTTTTCTATCACCTATACCTACCAAACATCAAGAAGTATAGTCATATCCTTGCCTCCTCGCTCTTTGGAATTAAGGACAAATTCAAATTCTAGTAAAAAAAATATCACAAACTTTCTATCTCCATTTTTGATTTTATGAATTGCATCGTTGATTTTATATAAACTATGAGGTTTTTGTATTAGACATTTTTTAATGAATTTGTTTACGGGACCTGAATATTAAGGCCTCAATATTTGAATTGAATTGAACAAATATTTAGTTTTAAAATCAGACTGTTGAAAACGATGTTAAATATTGTAAAATGACTGGTTGATTTTACATAGCTTAGGTAGATACTTTAGATAACATTTCGTTTGAACAAAATTTTTAAACTCTACAAGTCCCTTTTATTTCTTTTTAAAAGTTAATAATTTTTGATTATAATCTGTAATTGTTGAATCTTTAAATTTGAAGACAATTTCTCTCAAATAGAAATTCATTATGCTGACTACTAACTACTAGATAGGTAGGTATGTAAAGTCTACCTACTAGATACTTTTTAACTTACTTGTTTAATATTCTACTTTATGTAGATTTTTTATACCCTATTATTAAACTAATCTTAAGTTTTAAGATAGTATTTTCCTAGATTTTTTTGGGCAATTATGGTTTAAAATGTTAGTTTACTCGAATCGAACAAATCAAACGGATAAAGAATTTCTTTTTTATATTTCTTTAATGACTTTAAAGCAACCGGTCAGACTCAATTTTAATATTTAATTATAATTTTAAACTAAAAAACGCGATTTAATTAATAAATTAGATTTATACACTCGCAAAACTCGACTCGACGTATATGTATGTAATTTAAATTTTTTAAAATAATTTATACTACAACAAGAAAAGAAATTACAACTACACTCTGTTATATAAAAAGTAGAAATATAAGTGAAACTGAAAAAGAGAAACAATTGCTCCGATCAATTTAAGATCACCACACAAAACAAATGAAATCATTCCAAAATAATATTCTATAGGATAAATTAATTGATGAAGATGAATCTTTCAAGATTCAAAAAACTATATTAAATAATATTATATGTGTACGTACGTAACTACCTATTTGAAATATTTTACCAATTTCTTTGGATCTCCCCAAATTAAAAATGTATTATAATATATACTTAAAATAATAAAATATACTTTTCTTAAATAAAAAAAACTCGATATAGACTTTTTGACCTCTTGAATCTTATTATGCCATTAATAGATCATATCTTTATCTTAACTAGGTACCTGTCGATATAACACTAGAAATAAGAGGTAAATCGAATAGAAATAGGATTTAATACAAAGAATTTTTATTTTTATTAACGAAAAATCAAGTTCCTACATTTGAATGCCTACATTTTTACATAAAATTCACAAAATGCAATAAATATCATAGTACTTATTATAATTATTTAGTATTTAAAACTATCACACAAAATATAACTTGAACAGGGATAAATAAACGAATATAGTAGGTAAATAAAATCACAATAACTTTTTTGCTACGTTCTTCTGCAATACCTAAATAAATATTTTTTATATTTTTTTCTTTAAAAAAGCAAAGCCTCAAATACCATATGTACCATAATATAAATTATACCTAACTAGATATTTTTCTTACTAAATTGGCTCCACATACTTAGATTCTAAGGCCGCTTTATATTTTTTTTTTACAAATTACGTTAATTTATATAAAATTTTATCTATACATAATATAGTACTACATCACATACAGTCCTAATTATCCCTACCTTATTTTACTACTCGTACTAGATATCTTAAATTTACTTAAAAATTATATTTTTACACAAACTATTTATTCTAAAGTACCCTAAATTATGTTTTTCAGCTGTACATTACTTGTATGACCACAAATCTTGTAAAATATCTTTGCAAAATACAATTCCCTTATGTTATACATACTTTCACTTTGCAGAATTTTAACAAATATCCGTACAAAAGACTTTACACGCACTTTAACTATAGATGCTTAAGTAATATTTATAGTACCTACATATACAGTATAAGTATGTACTAAAGTAAATAGCCAACTAATTTATTCTAATTTATAAACAAGTTCCTTAATAAAATATTTAAATTACTTACATAAGTTTACATACCTACAGGTATTTACTATAGATTTTACAATATATTGGTAGGTATTATAGACAAGCAAAATGGTTTTGTATATCACAAACTAAATTTTACTTTTTGGAAATACATTGTCAGATTTTTAATTTCATATAATTATCATTTGGAATGAGATTACCATTGGTAGTATAGTAGATAGGTACTCTAGCAATAAGGGATTTTTCTTGCATATTTGTATCGTTGTTCTTGCTTGCTTGCTTGCTTGCTTGCTTGTGTTTTTAAACAAAAAAAGTTGGAACAATAAAATCAATTCAGTGGACCTAGTTATAAGTATGTAGGTAATAAATATTAATTAAGCTTTTATCAAATATTATGCTTAATTTAAAGGACATTAACTTTAACCCTAAGTACATATTGTTAGGATAGGTTAACATTACATGTGTTTTATTTTTACTTTTTAAAATATACAAAATATCTCCCTCGATTAAAACTGGATAGGTATATTTGGAATTCATAGTTGAGAATGAGGTTAGGCATTTTATAAAGAGATAATAAATAAAGCAAATATAGTCATTAGGTTAGTTAGCAAAAAAGCCTAAATTTTTTGATTAAATAATTATAAAAAATCGTTTATATGCCTACTTACTGCTTAAGTAGCATTGTAGGGTATTTTACCTCTTTTTTTACCAATTATTTACACCCTTTGCCTACTTATAATCAAATTTAATACCAAATCACATATTGGTAATTGTAATACTCTATAATAAATATAGCATATTACATAATTGGGTATTATGAATGAATCTTGAATATTAACCAATGCTCATGACAATTCCAATTAATTATAATTAATTATAATAATTAAAACTCAAAAATTTATTTTAGTTTTAACCTGTAGCTGCAAAATCTTACTTGAAAGAACTTGTTGCTTTTCTCAGTTAAAAGTTAAAAGGCTTCAACGAGTAATTTATTGAATTTATTTAGGTACCTATTAGGTAGATGCTTAGATATTTTGCTTAGTACATAGTTATGCACAATTAACTATTATCTTAAATAGGGTTTTTAAATTATCTAAATATATGTATTATATAGGCAAATAAAAAATCTATTTTATTCGTTGGATTGGTTTAGATTTGAATGTTTTTTTTTTGAAAAACTGTTTTGGTTTTGTTTTGAATTAGGAAGCTTTTTTTTAATTGAATTTCAAAGGATTAGGATTAGTTGTAAAAAGCTTTGTAGGTATAATTGTATTTATTTTTTCTAAAGATTGTGCTTTATTAACGCTCATCGTTAATCCATTACTATAAATCCTAATTTTAATACTATAGGTATATTACGTATTTTTTCGATGAATTCAATATTTCCACATTTTTCAAAGAGATCTCAAATTCCTTATACTATAGACTTGACTTAAGTAGCTATTTTGGTATTTAGATGAATACTTTTTTTTTTTACTTTACTCATATACTTCATACTGAATGATATAAGCTCACCTCGTGATCAAGGTATTTTTTACTTAATGAAAAAGATCTAGTTAGTAAGTACCTTTTACTTTATAAGTATGTAGTTATAATTTGTTAAAATTGTCACTTGATTATAAACCTACAACACGATACAAGACAGTTATGTTATGTTATGTTATCTTTTAGAATTAATAGTAGGTATTAGGAAAAAAAGTATTTAAAAGATATTGTTCACAAGCGGATTTTGCGCGTTCTTAAGATATTTTTTATGCTATAAGCAATTATCTAAATATTAGGTTGTAATAAGTAAATAGGTAATTGATTATTTTTCCTCATCTTTACTCTTATCTTTACCCCAAAACTTGTCAAATTTATTCCTGGCTTTCTCCAGAACATCTGAGGCTTTGGACCGACTGTGACTGGATCCCTTACTACTGGGAGAGTCATGGTCCGGACCATAGGGAGCTTCGAGTACACGATAAGCGGGTTTACCTGGAGAATTTTCATCACCAACCCCGACACCTACCGGCTTACTTGGTGATGGATTTAAATTCAAATTTTTACTGTTTTCCGATGAGGAATTGTTAATAGTCGACGGGGCAGGGTCGAACATAAAAGTGGGGTCCTCTAAACACCTGAGATTAGTTCCGGGCACAGGTTTGGTCAACTTGTCGTCCGCTTTTTTGTCACTATTTTTCTTACTACTACTAGTAGTACTAGAGCTAGTTGAGTCCTCGGACTTTTTCATTCTAGAAAAAATGGAAGATTTTGGTTTATCTTTCGATTTCTCTTTCTCTTCATAGCCATTCAGCTCTTGCTGTTTAGCATTCGACTTTTTATTCTCTTTATCCGTGGATGATTGTTTCTTCATTGAGGTAGGAACTTGACTACTATTTTTATTTTTACTAGTTGCTGAATTGATTGCAGGAGATGATTTGACAGAGTCACCAGCAGTGGCTGTCGAAGAATGAAACTGAGGTCTTTCACCTTAGGAAAAGTTAGTATAAGAAAGAGTTCAGGTTAAAATCCAGAGATTTGCACAAGTGGTGGGTTAGTGGTATGATAGGTACACAGAGAAAGTGAGAGAGAGAGAGTTAAATCATAAGTACAGGTTAAGCAAATTAAATATTTCACAAAAAATAAGCAAGTTTATTAGTTTCTTTGAGGACTTTGGAAAAAGGATCATGATGACCATTTGCACCCTTTTAAGGGCGTGTCTTATATAAAGTAAGCTGTCCTTTGATCATTTTTCCAAGTTTGACACAATTTTTTTTTTTGATTTTCAAATTTCAAAGTCTGATGTGGATTGAAATGTTTTACTATGCTAGTGGCATTAATTACAGTCATTTTTCGAGAATGATTTATTAGATTTATTTAGGTACAATTTTACTTTGAGACTATGAGTGAAAGTGACTACGGAATTGAATGTAAAAACAGCTTGTCGTAATTTTATAGAAAGCTGATTGGATTTTGAATATCTAGATTGATTCTGATTCCTTGTTTTGATATTCTACATTTTATAGATTTACCTGATCTGAATCTTGGATTTAGGGGTGCTAATCGTACACACAAAAACGCAATTTAATAGGTTCGTTTTATGAAGAAGAGAAAGAAGGAGCTTTGGATTGCTTACCATCCTTCACGTTTTGAGTCACTGTGAAACCTTTATCAAGTGGCACTAGAAATTTCAAAAAATAAAAATATATCAAACCAAATATACTTAATATAAATGGCAGTGTGACATACTACTTTGTAGTAAACATAACTTTCAGAATTAATTGTAAGTACATACCTGTCCAGTTAACTGGATCTGGAGATTTCGCTATCAACTAAATGAAAAAATTCATAATCAGAGGAACTATAGAACACAAATTGGATCGTTGGGGAAACCTATAAAAGTGTTACATAATAACACTTTTCAGTTTTCAGAGGACCTTTTTAAAATCGGTTAAAAAAGTAGATAATATGTACTATGTACCTAATCTATTTCAAAAATTATTTTATAAAAGATTTATTTCTACTTATATCCATTGTTCGAATGTTTCAAATTAATAGGAATTTAGGATAAACTTGAATTCAAGTTGTTTAATGTTTTATTTTATTTTAATGAACCTGTTCAGGAGATTTCACCCTCGTGGGCTCGGGAGGCGTTTTTACAACGACATCTTGGTGATATCCGAGCGAGGGATCAGCTGAACCTAAATCGAAAATGTCCAGATTAAAAAAGACAAAATACTTTTAAAAAGCAAAAAAAATAGACTTATTATATATAAAGGGACTATGAGACACAAGCTGTTTAAAAGCGAATCCTGCCAATTGGAATTAATTTAAAAGAGACTTGTTGCAAATAAGTAATAAGGGATAAGAACTATCATAATTTCTTTTACTATTAAAATTACTTTTTTGCATTAGTCTTTTTTTTACACTCTTTTTGCCGGTCCCTTTTAAACAGCCCCCAATTGGCTGTATTTCGTTTAAAATTACATACTTAAAGAACAATTACAAGGACACAAAAGTACACAGAGACATTTATACCTAATATAATATGTATATACAAATACACGCATCCATTGGGATTTTAATTAATATATGGAATACATTAATTTTAAACTAACTACTAATAAAAGTAAATTTTTGTACAGAGCTTACTCAAGCTTTTACTCACGAGTTCAAAATGGAAATAAAAAGAGAGAAGCCAAATAAAAATGAGAACAAAATAGAAAAACACACAATTTTCACAGAAATGTTGGTAATGTTAGTAATACTGGTTGTTAATAGTAGTAGTACTCATAGTCAGATTAAGATAGTTAATACTAGTAGTATAATATTAGAGTATAATCTAGTTAAGTATGTTGTAAAGTTTATGGATTTCTAGAGAGATGAGATGCTTTGTGATTTTGTTTTTGGGAGCAGAACAAAAATAAAAAATGTTCAAAGCAAAATAGCAAAGCCAAAAAGCAGTTTATTATTTTTATAGAATTAGAATAATATATAGATTGATCTACTAGTATAAATATAGTGATAAGAATAAGGAGAGTACTTGACTAAATTTATAGATAATTTTTTAAACTAATCTTAAATGTTAAACAATACGGAAATGATTCCTTTTTTGTTCCTCACTTTTAAAATACTGTCCGTGTCTGGCGAGTTTAGAATCCCGGACATCATGGCCTTTCTGACCACTACTAGTTTTAGGGCGAGGACTAGTAGCTAAAGTGGCTGTATATTATTAAAGATAAGAAGCATTTACAAATCAAATTTCTCGACTCGATAATTAAATAAGTGTAATTAATTACTCCTATACTCTACATCACTAGAATACTATCTTGTTTTTTTACAAGTAAACTAAACTATACTTATTAGTTAAAGGCTTGTACTACAAGTAGTTATTTCCGTTCCATAAATTTACCTAACAAATAATTACTTTTTTGACTAAATTCGTCTTTAATTTTGTAAATTTCTTAAAATATTTGTTGATTTTAAGCTTGATTCGAATTTGAAATTGATTAATGATTATGCCAAAGATGTAGTATAATGTATGTAGTAAGTAGAAATAGTAATAGTATTTGTATTTTAGTAGTATTTGCATTTGAATAGATCAGTATCAGTAAGTATACTGTAATTTTTGAAAAAACCAAGCTCTGGCCTCTCTTAACTTTGCGATATTAGGACCTATAGTTTTTATGCAATGTTTACTACGTCATATATAATCATGTTCATAAACCTCAGAAATTTAAATATCATTTTAAGATATTTTGAATCTGAGACACTGTCTGAGACATTCTGGGTTAAATCGTCAAAAAAGTATTATTTGTTGATCGATTTATAAAAATTTTATGGAAAGAAAATTACTTTGTACCGATAAGAAATATCTACTTTTACAAAACTGCCCCCAGAAAAAAACAAGCCTTTACAAAAAATTTGAAAGAAAGAAATAAAAAACCCCAAAAATTTACTTTCACTCGCCTTTACTTCAAAATACTAACTTATTAGAAATTAGAAAATTAAGTAAAATTAATAAAATCTGAATTTTAAAACTATGTACTTGTACAAATCTAACAAACTAATGTTTTTTTAATCTAGATACTAATTTAGTTACAATTGTACATTTTAAAAATCCTAATTCTAATCTAATACTTAGATACTATTAAAGTTACTACTCTATTTTTAATTTACACTCTCCTGCCCCTTTTTACTTTGAAATATTGTAGTATTAATTAAAGTTTGTAAGTATACTGATAGTACATACCATTTCCATTTTGTTTAAATTTTTTACAGCATTTTTGTGTTTTTAAATTTTGCCATATATGTATGTAGTAATTTGCAAAAATTGTTAGTGGAATCTAGTGAATTTTTTTTGAAAGTAGAACATATAATATATATTATGGGGGTTTAAAATAACATCGACTTTAAGCAATATAAATAGATCAGATCAGAACATTTCAAAGAACTCAATTTTGAAGTAAAACAATACTTAAATAAGTTAAATAGGAATAAAGTGGATAGCAAAGAAAGGTAATTTTATAGTAGTACGAATAAAGTAAGAAGTATAAATATAAGTAGTATATTTTATGTATAAAAATTCAAATCAAGTGTCATCATCCTGATTAGAATTAAATAAATTAAGTATTTAAATTAGCTGAATTTGATAATTCAAATCAAAAAGTTGATTTTGAACTTGAGTTGAAAATACACAAGTAATAGGTATTTATGTATGTAGATTTTGTACCTAACTAGATAGTTTGTATTGCATTTCCTTAACCATCATTAGATTAATTTATAATATATATTACTTAATTGTAGTATAATGAATGAATAAAAAAAAAATAAAAAAAAAACACCTGAGATAAGTTAAAAAGCGAGCGAAAGTTAATAAATATGTTTGAAAACCAAAAAAAAAACCAAACCAATTTAATAATATTCTTAAATTTGTTAATTATATTATGTAGTAAGTAGTATAGATAGTTAATATTTAAAAAGTAGTAGTATTAGTATAGTAGTAGTAGGTAAGTACAGTAGTTAAGTAAAACATGTTATTTTGAACATTTATTTGTAAGAAAATGTAGATGACTTTTTTGTCATTTATTTTCTAAGGGGAACAAATTGGGGCTTACTCGGACGCGGGTGTTTGGCTTGCTGAAGTTTTGCGACTTCACCGCCCTTTGAAGAAATCGCTTGCGGCTTCCAGCCACCTCCAGCCTCATGGTCACTTGACGAAGAACTCTGCTGACGAGTCGACTTTCGAGGACTTCGACCCCCACCATGTCCTGGACCAGCTGACAGTGAACGAGCTGCACAAAACAATCAGTTTTAGTTGGATAACCAATAAAGAAACTATCTTAAATCTACTATACCTACTATAAATCGACTCAAGACTCAAAAGTGTCAAATTTTTTTATGCCATTATAAATTTTCCCGAACTAAAATCTAAAAAGTACATAAGTAGTAAGTACTTAGCAAATTGTAATAATAACATAGGTTTTAAACGTGTCGAAAATATTATTTAAAAAGTAAATCACCCAAATTGTAATTTGAAGTATCCTAATAAGGTCAATGAGATTAGAGAAAGTAAGTTCCCTTACCTATAAGGCCTAATCTACCACAAAATCTTGGTAATTTTGTTTCTATACATAGACGTACGAGTAGTAGAGCTCCAAATAGGTAATATAATGAAAATGAATAATCAAATGTAAAAATGCCAAAGTCAAAGTTCAAAGCAAATAGTGCCTACAAAGTAACACTTTTTGTAAGTATTTTTATCGGGGAGAAAGTGGAAAAGAAAGCAAGAACAAGTTAGCAGTAAGTATCTACTTGTTTTTTAATACTTAGGTGGGTGGGTAGTTACTATTATATGTATTGTAATTTGATTTATAGCTTGTAAACATTGATTGATTATGGTTTTATAATGTGTAAGTCATTAGAGTCTATACACTGTAATCACATTATGGTTATTTATTAAATTAAATTAATATAAAGTTTACTCAGCCAATGTTCATATTGTTCAAAAATATTTGAAGGTTGTTCGAAATCTAAATGAATTTAGATGGATGGATATTGAAATGTTTTGAACAATATTCAATTTACGAAAGTACCTACTACATACCTACTTTATAAAACTGTAGTAACACTGCCTGATAAAATCAATCTCTTGTAAAAATATTGATGTTGAATCAATTCCAAAACTAGGTCGGATAGTTGTTTAGTATTTATATACGGTTGTAATTTCAATAATTTTATTTTTGGGAAATTTGTGTACCTTTGGCCCTGGAAACGTTTGCATGAAGCAGTGGTTTTGCTGTTGTATCGAAAGGTGGTTGTTTCTTTTTGATGTGGACGGTTTCGAACTCCTTTTATTCAAAAATCAATGATTAACATTTTAGTATTTAAAAAATTCTCAAAACTATTTTTTTCTGAAAATTTCTAAAAAGCTTACATAAGGAGACTTGGTGGATTTATCCAAATCGGGCATGGCATGCCTGGGAGTGGCCGTGTGGGGTCGAATGAAAGGCGAGGCTTTCCCTGCATAGCTTTTCCTATTGTTCTCCTTCTCCTTCTCCTCCTTTGTTACATATCTGCGATAATTAGCACAAAAAATAATATCTATATATCATCCGGTGGCATTTGAAAGAAAAAAAATTCATTATCTACTCCATATTGGAATAGACTAGGCCCATTTACTAAATGAAGCATGGCCATATTGGTGGCAGCATAGCTTAGGGTAATTAGTTGCAATTTATTTGACAAATAATTTAAGATCAAAAAAGTTCTTTCGGATATAATACAGTATAGCATTTAGGTATACTAGAAGTGTTGTGATTAGACTTATATAAAATTGTTGGACAAACCTCGGTGTGGCAGGGATGAGGGCGAGGGCAGCTAAAGACTTTCTTTTCGAGACTTCTTCCCATAAATGATGATTGTGAACGTGAGCACCATTCTGATTCGCTGGAACCAATTCGGACCCCCAACCTCGAAACTACACGTTTTTTTATACACATAAGATTAGAGATAGCAGATCAATTTACTGGTACTGATAATATATTAATACTACCACTACTTTCTCCACACGAGTTTGCAGTGCTACTATATATACCTACTACATATCTTACCACAAGCAATGTGACACTTTGGTCAAAATTAAGGGTAGATTTTCTCTCTCTCTCTTTTAAATCAGAACCAAGTTATAAACGAAGTTTCTAATCATTTACCTCTATCGTTCATTTTCGTTATACATATTGATTAATTTTGAATTTAATGCTTTACAAATTAGATTCCTGATGAGAATCTGATGAAATGAATTAATGAGAAGTTATACGGGGTAAAATCTACTAATGTACCCTATATATACTACTGGTAAAAGAAAAAATAAAAATTTAACTTTAAAGGTTACATTTTAATACATAGTATGATATTAAATTTCTAATATTTGGTCAATGATTAGATAAAATTATATTTCAGTTAACTTTTAACTCAACGGTTCTTTTGCTCATTAGTCAGTCTGTTTGTAGTAGTACAAATATAGTAGTTTTGAGAATTGTTGAATTATAGTAGGTTAAAGGTATGTACTTTATAAATAAGAATAAATTCGAGAGCTCAAAGGGATTTTATTTCATGCACTCACCTTATACTCCTCTGCCTTTTTCCTCAACTCTATCACCTTGAATTAAGAAAAGGAAATGTCTAAATTATATAATGAGTTTACACAAGTAGCTAATAGTATAGCTGCTATACTACTTCTTATAGATTATAGACTTTTATTATAAGGAGCTACTTAATAGTATATTATAAGGTCAGACATATACTCCAGATATTTAATAGTGTTAGGTTATACATACTAGTGTAATGTATTGAATCAATTCAATTTCTATAATTATTCCATGAAAAATGTAGGTTACCCACCTCATAGTACCAAGGGCCTCCCAGTTCTCGATCACTTTTCTTTTTTGTAAATTTTCCCTCGACGTACTCGTACTGGGAGAAAGGACGGTACCTCTTTTTGTATTCCGTCTGGTATTCTCCCCTAATAGCAGAAAAAAGGAGACAAATATTGAAATAAATTCTTTCCATTACATACATACATGCATAATATAGTACCTATGTATTATGTAGTATGTAGTACAATATCTACTTTATTCAAATTTAAGATCAATTTGTACTACATTACATAACCTACTTACATAAAATGGGATATTATTAGCTTGCATTTTAAGAGCTTAAATTCATTCAATTCTTTTTATAATCAGATTTTGAATACATATATAGGTATAAGCTTTTTTTGCTTCACTAAAATCACTTTTATTAGAGAAAAAATAGTGTGAAAAGTTTAATCGAGAAAATGCCATTTAAAAAAGACTTTTTGAATTCTATGTATTGTTTTATACTGGTTTAAAGCTTAAAGTGATGGTTGAGGATTTTTGTGAAGGCTTCAGCCTTATTTTTAAAATATTTTGAACAAGTCATGTATTTGAGAATCTTACTTTGTTGGATCGATTCTTTTCTCAACCTTATTGTGGTCTTTGTCAACCTGATCAATATGAGCTGACTTGGAAATCCTCTCATTTCTCCTCTCCTCACGACCTTCTGCTATTTTCAAATCCATTTTTTCACGATTCATTATCTTTCCTTGAGGGGGTAGAACACTTATCGTGTTATTTTCCAAAATATCACTAGGGACTCGAACCGATGGTTTACCTACAAAGTTAATAAATATTACTATTTGATCAAACATGAAATTTCCGATAACTTTATACAAGCAATCATTTGAACTGCTATTTACACTGTAATAATATACTAGTAATAAACAAAAAACAGAGGATTATAAATTAACTCCTAAGGTACACTACTCAAAAAAGCAGTTGAAATGGTGTTTTTGTATATTTATATTATTTTAGATATACATAGGTAGTGAGGTATACATACGTACCTGCGGCACCCCTCATACTTGTATTATCCTTATTCTTACTATCCTTTACCTAAACAAGATACAAATAACATCAAAATGAGATTTTGAGTTTTTAAGTTTTGGCTCCTCACTTGAAGTTTAAATGGTTAATTTTTAATTTTAATTAAAAACTTACTTGAATATGAACATGAGTAGGGGCTCTGGTTATTTCATCTTTGTCCTTCTGGAGTTTTACAACTTTTTCCTTCTCTGGATGTCCAATCCAATCCAGTGTTGTACTTTGCTGAACTTGCTGGGCAAATCCTGGAGCTCTTTTTCTCCTAGGAATACCTACCATTGAAAAATAAAAAATAGTATCAGTATTCAGTATCTATAATAGTATTATGCACTTATATACTGATAGTATTGAATAATTTACAACTTTTTTTTTACTTCTCCTAAGGTGCTGACAATTGAAAAAACTGACATATACTGAATTTCAGTCAAATAACAAAAATATAGTTCTCAAAATAGTTCAAGGATTTTATAATATGATAATGATAAATACATATCTAACCTACCTTACTACTAGATAATATAACCTAGTAAAACTTTAAAACTCTAAATCTGCACACTGCTATGGATTAGTCTGTATTTTTATATTTGAGTAAATAAATTCTTGAGCAAATAAACTTAACCATCAATATTTCAAATTGATTAGTATATTTGCATACATGCTTTAATTATGCCCTTCAATTCTCATCCATATCCCTAATACTAGGCGTAAGCTAGTATTAGCAGTATGATCATGATCAAATATGTTCAAGGAAATGATAATAAGCCAATTATTCAAATTTAAAGAGCTCTAAATGTTAAATTTAATTTTAGCTTTAGATTAATGGTGATTTACAGGCTCATAATCGAGGTAATGGAATAAAGAAAAAGTTTGAGTTTGAATCCTATTATTTTTTTTGCTCAAATCCTGAATGACTGGACTTGAATTCTACTCCTAATACATATTACATACTACTACATATACATAGATGTACGACTACAGCTAGTACTAGTACTAGTACTAGTTTAACATGCATAGAGCAAATTGAAAAATATGAGTATGCGAAAGTTAATTGGAAAAGTTGCCGAGTAGACAGTAACCTACACGAACTGAGCTGAACTGAAATGAAAGTAAAAATTTATGCATAAAGTTGCACATTTTTTATTAATACTAGTAGGGGTACGTACCTACTTCAGAGTACTACTGACTGTATTAGGTAAATGAAATGTACATGAAAAAAGTTACATTTCCATATGAAATGAATGATGTAAAAAAGACTGAGAATTCTCTCGGAATTTTCTACATTCCATAGCCTCACAGCTTAGAATTAGACTTACTCGTAGAAGTTCACAATATTTTCAGGATTGAGGTTAAAACAATCGATTTTATAATCATAATAAAATGGAAGAAAGAGCAGAAAGTACATTTAAATTAAAAGTTAAAATGCAATTAAATCGAGAGTAGCAAAGATATTTTTATCACATTGTCTAGGAAAATAAAATTACTTATGAACTGGAACTGAGCCATGTTGAAAGCTTTCTTAAAAATCTTAGAAAAAAAAATCAATTTTCTCAGTACAGTACCAGTGAAGTACATTATTAAAACAGAAAAGTTCATATTTAAAAAAACCCTCACTAAATTAAAGAAAAATCAATGCTGAAATGCACATATTCAATAGACCTCTTTATAGATTTTAGGCCTCTCAAAAATTGAAGATTTCTCATTTACCTACAATCAAAAATAATGCAAAATATGGTCTAAATAATTATGCTATTGTATAGATCTAGATAATAAATTCAAAGAAATAATATTTCAGTCTATCATTGAAAAATTCAACTTCCTTGAGTTGAATGATAGGACTTTATCAGCTAATAAGCTAATAAATAAATAAATAAATAAATAAATAAATAAATAAACATATAAAACCTTTCTTTTATAGTAGTAGCACTGCACCGATAACCGATAAGTTAATTTTAATTCTATTTTCGAGCATATCGATTTGAAAAGGTAGTAAAAATAAACGTATGGCCTATCCATAATATTTTAGATACTCAAATTTTAATAAATGTTATATCGTAGGTACATCATATATCTTATATCTACAGATATCTAATAATATTACCTACTATAAGTAGTATAAGATATTGATATTTGCAAGTTTCTTCAGCCTACTTATTAAACCGAAATGCACTACATTTTTTATAGAAAACCAATTCCTGATAAAGATAATAAGTAGGGTACATAATACGGATATAATACCTAGTTCATGGTATGTTATGTACATACTTATATGTGTAATGTACATTCCTAGTAAAACTAGTACAGAGTTTTTTAATATCCTCACTAATTTATACGAGGACAGCTCCAGGTCCTGGATCCATAGGCCTTACATAGGCCTTACAGTAGAGTATAGCCGAATGAATAACTAGGTTATTTTCCCTTTTTTAGTGACTTTTCATTTATGATTATGGCCTACGATTAGCATACTGTATAAAGAGCCTATTCACTAAATACACACACCAAATACTGATATTCTTTCTTACAACTTAAATGCCATATACCTACGTATACTTTGGAAATGCAGTAAAATTATTGTAAAAAATAAAAATAAAATAAAAGTCTCATTGAAATAGCTATTATTCTCTGCAGAGTGCATTGTATCGTATCGTACCAGTATAGTGCCAGTACCATGCAATCTCTCTTAATATATTTATGTATTTCTACAGATCTAACTATTTACATAGCATTATAATTTTTATTTCTTAAACATACCGGTCTCAGACTCTAACATATCGTAAACTTATAAGTATTAGTAGTAGAGTATGATTATAAGTTAGTTATGTCTGGCTTTGAATTTGAATATATTTTTCCTTTGCTTTTAGGGGTTATTGGCTTACAAACACAATTAAATCAGTTTTTTTTTCTTTCTTTTAAGGCAATTAAAACTCTACTTCTAAACACATACATACTGATATGTACCTTTACATTCAGAATGTACTTATGTAGTAAAAGCTATTAGATACCGTGTACTGTGTATAAGTATAGAGTACTTACCAACTATAGGTAGGTATATAAATAGGTCTGAAAATATGTGCTTTTTGATTTTGATGGGGGAAATTGTTTCCAAGTTAGAGATAAGAGCATTAATCAATGTTTAATATTGTGGAGCAAAGGGATTATAAAAATTGGGCTTTTAAAGGTTTAAATAGGTAAAAAAGCAGAGGTACACTTTTTGTACTATTCAGTACTTATACAAAAACTGTATTTAAATATTTATACCTATATACCTATTCATATATGGAAATGGAAATGGTAGTACATTACATGTGTACATTTAACTCGATATGTTCATAAATATATTACATACAAATATTACTTTCTTAAACTAACTGTATTGGAGACTGGAGTATACTGGTTATACTGGAGTACGAGTAGTTCTTGATGAAGAATGTTCTTGTTGAAATTTGAAATTGCTCTCAAGAGTGAAGTGGAAAATTATCCGAAAAGATTAAGAGTTTTCTCCTCTTAACTAACTTGATATGTACCGATACTCCAGAGTAAATTTTATAGTTTCTTCTAACTTTGAAACTAAATACCTAGTACTAGTAGTTAAGTAGATAATGGCACAACTAGGTACATTATTGTTCTAGTAGAGCACTATAAATAAACTAATAAACTTGTGTCTAGTAGGACACAGGTAGGTTTCAAAAACTAAAAAGCACAAATTCAAAAGACAAACAAATTGATTTGGAAATAGAAAAATGTAACCTGCTGGACTTGAGATTTAAAAACTTGTTTAAAAATAACTTTTAATAAAAGAGATATTTGAACTCTTTTAGACAAAAGTTGAGAACTGACTGACTGACTCAGATTCATTTCGGAAAAATTGAGCAGGCTGGATCATGTGCTCTTTGAGTAGGGTATAGAATAGAGAAACAGAAGAAAAAGAAATAGGTATCTACTGTAAGTATATTGCACAAGTACATAGTAGTAGTGTAATACTATGATTTTAAACTACAATTAACATTTAAATTTTAGTACACCTTTAATCCTAATCTGACTTGCCTTACTATCAAAAATAAGTTGGCTTATCTCTGTGTAGGTAGGTATATGTTATACCTACTTCATATCTGTACATACGAAAACTTAATAAATGAAAATATTAAGCTTTAAGTAGCCAGCAAGCTGGCTATGAATTCATAAAATTTTTATAAATTGTAATGTTAATGAGTACCTACTGCATTGGGGGACTCATGATTATGATGTTCAGAGTCAGTTATGCATTCATACTCTGTAGAATGTTTATGAAGATAAAACGAGACATTATTTCAAAGAGAAGCAATTAAGGATTTTACTACTATTTTGTTCAATTTATACTAATACATAGTACAAATACGAGTAGTTTGAAAAGGTAGTGGTCAATGCATAAGGTAAAGGTACCAAGGTATATTATAATTTAATTTTATTTTTATGACAATACCTTGTGGTTCGGAGTAAATGTATGGAATCGGAATGGGTTGTTGTACAATAGCTCGAACACTAGAAGAATTTGTTTGTTGTGGTCCTCGAAATTCTGGCCATTGAAAGGTGCTTCGATACTCTGAGCTCAGCTGAAATTTTGTCACAATAAAGTACAATATTATTAGGCATCTATTTATTCAAATAGTATATCGGCAAAGCTGAGCAACAAAGGGGCACAAACTCAAACAAATGCAACGATAAGGAAAATATCATTATAAAATAATACTATCAACCCTCTATAAAAATATCTAGCTCTACTACTAACTACTACAGGTAGTAGTAGTATCAGTCAAGTTCGCTTTTATTTACTAAATCCAAAATGTTCTTATTAAAAATACCTTGAAATCATAAAATCAGAAATTCAAAATTTTTGGCCAATGCAATGAAATTTTTTCTTTTAATATTGATATGCTGATTATCGATAGTAGGCTATATGTTTATGAAACATTAAAAAACCTTTACTACCTACCTATATAAATGCTTGGAGTATCCTGCTGACTTTTCAAATTTTGAAATTCTGATTTTTACAAGATTTTAGAATTGAAAATTTTTGCTATTCTATTCTAACATAAAATTCTAACCTGATGTGAAAACTCTACATACTTATTATACATAAAAAGATTCTCAAAATGTTGAAATTCAAAAAGTCTAGTGTGGAAACATTTTTGGGTGAGCACGAGGAGTTGCATATAAAACCATATGCACTCATATGGTCTCGTATGCAACTCCTCGTGGTCACTCAAAAATGTTCCCATGTAAGTGTAAGCCTAATGCAAAGTTAGAGCGGTTAGTTATTATCTTTTTAAGTATTTATAAAAGTTAGAATTTATTGCTAGTGGTTTTTGTGAGAATAGCATTTAAAAGCATTTTATTTAAGAAAAAATGTAAAATGCGGAAAAATAGTAAAATAATAGATATGTGAAAAAACCTCGTATTGGAGGTTTAAAAAGCAGTCTACCGTCTACAGTCCGCCCA
This sequence comes from Nanhermannia cf. coronata Gr-Ori-00579, assembly GCA_034699045.1. Classification (NCBI taxonomy): domain Eukaryota; kingdom Metazoa; phylum Arthropoda; class Arachnida; order Sarcoptiformes; family Nanhermanniidae; genus Nanhermannia; species Nanhermannia cf. coronata Gr-Ori-00579. The sequence continues at coordinate 34,786 of JAQIXA010000627.1, forward strand.
ACCGTTTTAAACTGTCAGTATTTTTTTCCAGTTATACTAGTAGTAGTATCTGAATCTGAATCTGTATTTGATTCTGTAGTCTGTAGTTTAAAAATTTTTGATATTAAGAATTGAGTGTCTTGCAACTAAAATAAATTGAACTGTTGGTAAAAATGACCACTGGCTGCTTTTATGGTATACCGAATGATTTGCAAAAAGCAACACAATTATAATAAAATGAATCTAGTTTTTTATATCGTTTCTTTTTTGCAGAAAATGTCCTCGAGAAGAGGCTCAATAATGTTATACTAATGGTATCAGTACTATTTGTAGATAGATTGATAAGAGATGAAGTGAGAAATTTTTTTTAAAAAAAGGAATAGACAGACGAAGAGAGAAATAGAGAAAATATAGAAAGAGTCAGATGGAACAAACCTTAGCAAATGGCATTGGAAAATTGCAAACGCATGGGCAAAAGTTCCAAAAAGAAGAGATCATTGGCAAATGTAAGACAAATTTGTAATCAAATTTTTTTTGGAACAAATTGTTTGTCCTTATGCAAGAGAAAGAATAAGTAGTTTTAGTAGAACTATATAGGTAATACGAATTCGAATATTAGTAGTTGTAGTAGTATTAATGTAATGTCGATAGTTTGTTTGCTTACAGCTGAGTCCTCGGATCAAATAAAAAAAATGTTGCCAAAAATAAAGCTGGAATTCGCGAAATTGTCGTCTCAACTTCTCAACAACTCGAGTAAATACTATGTAGGTTCTTGAGAACTTGAATTGTGAGTACTGAAATACTGCTTTTATTAGTGTTAATCAGACTTATGTTGGGGTATAAAAGTGTACCTACACTACTATTAGTATAGCTACCACTACTTTACAGTTTAAAAGTCTGGATATTTTTCCACCACCAGGACAAGAAATTGACAAGACCCTTATGGTGCACTATCAACACAACTTACAACACTAACACAACGACCACTAACTAAAAATCCCAATTACTTGTACTTATATTTGTATTTAAGAGCGAAAATTTATAAATTTATAAAATTTATAAGGGACAAGGGGGATGAATGTAGTTCAGAATCGGAAATTCAGAGTGAAAAAAAGGAGGAAATAATCTGAAAATTTGTGTTTGGAAAAGAGGTTAGAGATCGAAATATGTATCTAAGAATAAGTGTATAGGTACTTTTACATACGTATCAGTAGTAGGTATGCCAAAATAAAGGAACAACAAAAAACCTTATGCATTTTAACCTGACACGCCGACTCCAAATTCGGAACACTCAAAAATTGTCGAACTTCATTCGGGAATTTACTCCGAGTTTCAAAGTTTCGGGCATCCGTCCATCCAAAATTCACAAAACTACCTACTCATGTAAATGTAGCACTATTGAACAGTATAAGGCACTCTCGTATATATGTTTATGTAAGGTGCATTTTGTATTTATATCTTATCCACAGAACTAAATAGGTAGGTATTAGGTATGTGTAGTACATAGTAGGATTTTGGAATTAGAATTGGGGAATCTGATCGATATTCTCCGCTAAAATAATGTAAAAGCCCGCATGCAAGGTAAAGCTTATAGGAAGTCTAGGAACTACATAGTAGAAAAATGTAAAAAAGCAAATGGTTTGGCGCAGTTATAGTTATAACGTTCTTACCCGACTGGATTCTTATGTATTAGGTAAATGAAAATAATGCAAGTATTTCAGGGAAAAAACCGAATTCAAATCTTTCACAAAGAATCACAAAATATTCTCAGTTCGAAAAAGCTACTTTTGGTTATTTCTACTTCTACTTTCTACTGATACTAGATAGTAGGGCCTAAAACTAAACCCATAATATTACATTATATAAAATATGTACTACCTAGGCAGCATTTCTTTGCTGTGCTTTTACTTTTAACTGACTTGGGTTTTTTCATTCTATATACCTATTAGTTTTTAGAGTTCAAAAATATTAGTGAAAGTAAAAACTTCTCCACCCATTTTTACCATTATTTTCTAATTTCTAAGTACCTACCTAATATTAACTGATATCCATACTGCATACTTTACCACTAGGTATGCTTCTCATCATGGGCCGAGTATCTTGTCCTATAAAAAACTTAGATAAATCTCGGACTGGTTCATGGTTCAATTTTTTATCCAAAAACAGGATTTATTAAAACAGATATATCTATATATATCTATTATATATATCTATTAAGTATAAAATACAATGGACTAGAATAAAAAATGCCATAAAATTTTTCTTAATATTACTATTTAAAAAATTAAAAAATTAATTTAAAACATGTATTTATAGTTCATTATCCTGTCGATTTCTAAATCTAGAGTATTTGAAATTTGATATGAGATAGGTATAGTTTGAGTTAGATATTATGGTAAGAACCTATTACAGTGCCTGTGCCTGTGCCTAGTCATTTTGGGTATTTGCAAAAAAAAAGTAAAGAAAGTAGTTCATCCGGAGAAACTTTTAGCCATAATGTTCATTAGATGATATCTTAAAAAATAAGAAAAATATTTTAAAAATTTGAAAATTATTTGCTTTCTAACACTATTTTATTTACTACCTAGTACTTTATATAAAAGGTATATAAAAGGTATATAAAACACTAATGTTGATACAATTAAAAACTATTAACTTATAAAAACTATGCATATTTTTAAAAGCCAAAAACCATATACCCTAGACTAAAATTCAAAAAAGTTTCAAATCTTGCTGAAAATTAGAAATTTTTTAAATTGTTTATTCTATATTTACGCGTAAAACACTAATGAGTGAAAATGTTCCTACTTATAAAATGTAATGTAATGTAATGATATCTAGAAATAGTGAGTGGGTTCCTACTTTCTTCAAATCAGAATTTTATATGCATAGTATCCTACATGGGGATGTGAGGTAATTATGTATTTAGAAATGGTAGTATCTTAATATATTAATATCCCCTAGTAAGAACAGAAAATTCCATAAATCTATATAAATCTAAAGTGTATATTGGGGGCAGACTTTTTTATTCACGAAAAGATTGACTAACTTGATAATACAAGTTTGTCTAAAAAACTCAGTACCTACCTACCTATATCAATAAAGATAAAATCGGTTAAAAAGATTGTTTTAAAATTTTGATTCGATGGCTTCTGAAGAAATCTCTTTTCCTCTGAAACATTAGACTTCACTCTTGGATTTTGATTTTGAACAATTTGATTTTGATGGATTAGAGATGGGAATTGGAGAAAAATAATAATTTACTTAATATTGTAGCAAATTTACTGTAATAGTGCACTGGTATGTATGTTTAGTGCAGTATAGGGCTTCCCACGAGACGAGATTATCTCGTCCCGTCTCGATCGAGACGAGACGAGAAAGCATTTTTTGTTGTGGACAAAGCATTCGTGCTAATAACGAACCCGAGCTGAGTGATTCGAAAGGGTCGCTTGGTAATACCACACA
>JAQIXA010000628.1:0-38085 GCA_034699045.1 Nanhermannia cf. coronata Gr-Ori-00579
GCTTATTTTGAATAATTTTATGTGCTTATCTAAGGCGCTTATTTTCGATTTTTAACTGCTTAGAAATCCGCTGTCTGGTAATTATGAACATTTAAATTCGATTTTTAAGCTGAAAAGTGCAAATAAATTTCCAAAATTTCTAATTTTTCAACTAAAAAGTTCATAAAAAAATGATTTCAAAATATTTTCGGACTTTTTAAAAGCCTTTGAGATGATCAGTAGGTATGTATCTTAAAGTACTTACATTTTTGTTTAAATATATTAGTAATTTAATTAGGATGGAAATATATGCAATATAAGTACTGAGGTATGTAATTGTGCAGTGTGTATGTATACCTATCTATTATAGGTATTGGTTTCTAGGTATAAGTGTAATTTACGGTTATACGGTATAAGGTGCATGTTAAATGGCCATTGGGTTCTGACTGACACAGTTAGGCCAAAATGTCTGACAATTTGTATTTTACTTTGTGTTTTCTATTTGAGTCCAATATGTAGAATAAGTAACACACTTTCAACCATCAATTGATCTCAAAATTGAAGATTTTTAACGAACTTCAATTTTTATAAATATTACATACATAAATATATAGCATAATGTACTAGTAGACTGTATTGTATGTATTGTAATGTAATATAATGTAATGTTAAATGCACGATTGAATCCTCTTACTATCATCGATTGCTCCTAATTTTAATTCCAATCAACTACACAAGTACTAGACTGTACCTATCGTATATCAGAAATTCAAAATTCTAGAAAGCAAACCACGATTATCGAAAACATTTTTCTAAAATATTTTTTTAAAAGAGCAAATTAGCCATGTTCTTTGAGGTTTAAGGGAAATTTTGAATACAATTTTGCTCAAATTTCATTAAATTTTTGTGACCAATTATCTCAGGTATTTTCAAAGACTTAATAATCACCTTATATGCAAAAATATGCATAAAATTTGCGCTTTTTATGTTAAAAAAAGCTGATAGGAGGAACAAAAATTGTCAATTTTTGACCATAAATTGCTTTAGAATCTTATTTAAGGCAAAAAAAAGTAGATACCTACATCAATTTAGATAGCATTTTTTGATTAAAATTACAAAAGTTTCGCTTTTTTGATGCTCTTAAAATGAATTTGAGAAGTCATGAGCTTGTGGTATAAAATAAGATATTTTGAGCATCATCCATAATCCATGTACTCATACAAAGAGGTGTGAATTAAAAATCTTGATGATCAAATTGTATAGAATAAATATAGTGACCACATGTCGATCTCTAATTTTAAAATTGTCATTATAATGATGATCAAATTAAAGTTTAAGAACCTTTCAATAGTAATATACCTACCTGAATATGAAAACCGAGTTTTTTGCACTTTGCTTTTTTCTTAAAAATTGCTTTTAGTAGCCTGTGCTTACACTTACTATAATAGGTGCTGTATTTAAGATTTGATCAATTTTTTTAAAAAGATTTTGATTAACTTTTTTTTAACAATTTTTTAGGTTGGGAAATCCATGGACTCCATTGTTATAAATATTTTAGCATAAGACATTCATGGGAACGAGCTGCTCAATTATGTCAAAGGTAAATTCATTTTTTGACTTTAAAAACTCACAAATAGTAGCAAATTTCATTACTAAAAGTGTAATTATTCAAAAATATTACACAAATGTCATTTTAACAATCAAATTTCATAGAAATTATACTTGTATAATTACTCTTATTATAATTTTTTTTATAAATTTTGTTAAAATCATGTGAAATGTCTACCAAAAAAGTGTCAATATCATAAAGAAAATTGACCAAGGGATAGGTTAATTTTGACTTTTGACAATTTTTCAAAATAATTCAAAACCTAGACTAAAGAGAAACTTCTATTAGTAAATATCAGTAGTAGTAGGTAGGTAGTGTATATGAGAATTATTTGATCGTTTTTTGTGTTTAAAGTAAATTTTAAAGCCATTTTTTAAAAAAAGGGTGAAATTGTGTATTAGATGATACATTTAGCATGATCTCAATATTTAGAAATTTTCTTTGGGCAATGAATTTTGAATAATATGTTTTTATTGATAGTACTTACCCATATAGTATAAGAAAGTATTGAATAAAGTTTACCTAAAATTTAAAAATAAAAGGGAAAATACCTACCCATCTACTTATATTAGTAATTGGTAATTTTTTGAATTCAACTGAACCAAACATTGATAGACCAATTGTATAGGTTAAGTGAAGCATAAATATCATCAAAAATTAAACAATGGAAAAGGTTAACCCTCAGCTTAAAACTAAAATTTAAAAATAAATAATAATAATAAGTTTAACTTTCACTCTAAAATTGGATATTTGTTTCCAAAAAAAAATGAGATCATAAGTTTAGGTACATAACCTATAAGATAGTCAAGTTTACAAATTATTTGAGAAATCAAAATATGGGTTAATTTCTCATTGAACTACAGCACGTACCTTTGCAATACTCCCTTAAAAATGTCTCAAAAACTTTGTGTTTTTTTTTCAATTTACTGTAAAGGTTATTGAAGCATTTAAAACAATTTCAAGGTAAATTAAATGTACAAAAAAATAACAGTTCATAAAAAACAAAACAAAAAAAAAAAGAATTCTTTTATTTGTCCATTGGAGCAGTGGTTTTAAAAGCATTTAATTAAAAGAGAAATCTGAGGTTTCAACCTTTTAAGTAATTTTAGATTACATTTAGACGTTTTTTTTACACCAAAAATTGATTTATATTTCTGTCGATTTACTATTCAACTTTTATGTAGAAAATGTAGAAAGTTACTACAAGCTCTGAAATAGCTAAAATGTCAATCATATTTTTAGATGCTGTAAAAGCTGTCATTCAAACAAAATTTTGACCAAAATAAATTGAGAAATTCCAAGTTAAATAATTTCATATTATACCTACAGGTTTTACTATCGATATAAATAATTTTATAATTTTAATGGTTTTGTAACTCAAGTTAAATATAATAGATAAATATTTAAAACATGAAATACTGACACTTGGTCCAAGTATGATTTGCCAAAATAAATAAAATATTACTTTTTGAAATCTAAAAACTTGAAATTAGACCCTAAATTTAGATTTTTAAACCCTTGGAATTCAAAAAAATTCTCATAATTTTGATAAAATAAACCAAAATTTTCATAAAATGTTATAAAATTTCGATAAAATGCCTCAAATAAGCAAGTATCAAGTCTAATACTTAGGTTTTTCAATATTTTGTAAAATTATTCTTATATTGAAATGTACAATTTACCATTCTTGATCTTTTTAAGTCAAAATAGGTTCAATCCAACTCGAATTTTCAATTGAAAACACCTATTTTTGACCGTATTTAATGCAAAAAATCTCGTAATTTTCTAAAATTTGTAATTTGGCCGTGTACAATTGCCACTGTATGTTAGCCAATTGTATAAATTTTGAATCTGTAAAGTACATATTTGCTCAAAAATTTGTTTAAATATTTCTGAGAAAGAGAAAATAGGAAATGTAAATATATTTGCTGAAACAATCTCTACAAATCTCTCAAATCTTAAAATTTGCTTTTAAGCTCCAAGATGATTTTTTATTGAAAAGTATTGTCTTACCAAGAATCAATGGGAGGTTCTGTAATATTTAAAAATAAAAAAAATAAGACACCTTCCCCCATTCTTTTTTTTATGAGAGACACTAAAAGAGATTTTAAGATATAAAAGATATTATGAAATTTTAATTTCTCATATATTCAAGTACTAGACACAAGTACTAACTAGTAGGTAATATTTAAGATTAGTATTTTAGGCATCTAGTTCAATTTGTTTGAGATTTATATAGATGGGAAATATTGTTGATTAGCTTGAGATTTGAAGCGAAAGTAGACTTTTTGTAAATCACAAATCATCTTAGGTAGAGACTAGAGATATTACACAATTTGGACTTTATGTGTACCATAATTTTATTTATTATCGATTTAATTACTTTTCTACTACTCGTAAATAAATTATTTTACCCCTAGACTATCACGAAAGCTCGTAAAAATTCAGTCTTAGGCTTAGATTTTGCCTTAATTTGTCAAATATTTGTTGAAATAATGCCTCAATTCTTTAGAAAATTGCAAAAATTGTAGAAATTTTCAACTAAAAATGTACCTACTCACATAAGAACTCAAAATCAAGCCTCAATTCTTAATAATATTGCAGAAATTTCAAATATAAATACCTACCTACCTACTTAAGAGTTTACTTAAAACTCTTTTCTAAATCAAAAATTCTCAAATTCTCAAGAATGTGTCAGCCGATTTTAACAAAATTTGTAAAGGTATCAAAAATCAAGAAATTTAAGCTAAATTCTAAAACTTAAAAGATCAAAAAAATTAGAAAATTTAGCAAAATTCCTAAATCCATAGGTAAGATATACTTACCTATTCAAAAATTATCAAGGTTTCATACTTATCTGTATCTTGTAATTGTTCATGCTTTCAAGTTCATTTAATAACCAAATTTTGGTCAAAAATTTGTGCAAATTAGAGCAAAAATTCTCTCATTAAAGTGCTCATCGTGAGTGCGAGCTAATTGAAAGTGTTGTACCATAGCATAGTTAAAAACACAGTTAAACGCCCATAAAGATAAATATGTATTTTAAATCTAATTTAAACCAAGACTTGTGTTTTAAATTTTTTCATCAAACAATTTGGGCGTTTGCCTATATCTAGTACTCAAAATTACATACTATTATGGCATGCATAGAACTGCATGTAATTGTTTAAAAAATTAGTAAATTATTTTTATAATGAAAGTAAAATCTATATAGAGTCTTAGGTGTGGATTAAACTCTTTTAATGTTTGTACTTTTTAAATTTTTCGAGATCAAAAATCGAGATTAATCGAATAAAAAGTAAAGCAAAATTTCCCCTATAGTATCTACTGATACTTGTATTATGATTAGTAGTACTGGCTACTACTGGTGAGAATAAAAAGTGTGAGAATTTTGATATTATTCTTTATTTTTATCTTTTATAATTAGAGTTCGTTCACTCAAGAGTAAAAATATTACCCACTTGAGACCATATTAATTTAATTACATATACCAAAGTAGGTATACCTATTCATATGCATATATCTTTATATAATTTAACATTTTGAAAAAAAAAGTAAAACTTTTTGAGGGGAAATTAAAAGTAATTAGCAAAGTCAACAGAGCATATGGATTTAAACAGTGATACGTATTTGCAGAAAATCAAAGACACAAAAATTCTATAAATAATTGAATATAGGAAATAGAATTAACAATCAGGAAATTATAATTACAATTACTACTAATTAAAATTTTTGACAGATTTTATATTTCCTAACAATCTATAAGTACACTTGTAAAATTTCTTCGAGATTTCAAAAAAAATCAATTTTTGTTGCACTCGAACGTCATTTACTTTTTTTACTCTTTTAAGAAAGTAAAAATTTGCTATATTTAGGTGCTAATATTTTCTTATTTTACCTTTGATATACTATTATGTATCAATTTATGAGTGAGATTTACAATTTCAGACTAGAGATCTGAATTTTGAATACTTTTTTGAAAAAAATAGGCTCACTATTACAAGTTAACAATCCTATAACAATTAGCTTTAAATAGGAAATAACTATGTACTCGTATATTACATTAATGATTGATTTTTATCAAATTTTCCTTTGATATATCCTACCAGTATAAGTAGGTATTGTATACTGTACTTGTACTAGGTACTAAACAGATTTGAAGCTGATAATTTTCAAATTTTCAAATCAAAAAGTAAGTTTAAGGGTCATTCTCTCAATTGTTTTATTTGCATAAGCTCAAGTTCAAACTCGAAAATTTCTAAAATAAACTCATACACTACTGCTGACTCTTATGACTTATGGTAGTTATAATCGGCATATTAATTCCTTACCTACTTAACAATACCATAGTACAGATACAAGTACCCTACCTACCTATACATAAAGGTATTATTAAATATTATACAAATTATTTATCAACTAGGAGAAAACAGCAGGTTAGGTTGAGAATTTTTATCCGACTGACCTCAAAAACTTGAAAAAAAAAAATTATTTGAACAAACAATGGGCTTGTCAATTATTTGGATCTTTAAAGGTACTTATAAGAGCCAGTTAGATCCAAAGGAAATTATCAAGTTGCATTTAAAAATGCCAGTATAAATACATACGTTCATACTACACATTTTTTAAATCTAATTGAAAGGTAAAAATTTCAAAGGAATTTTTTAACTCACAGATACCTGTTAAATGTCCATTCAACTAGATAATATATTCTGTTCTAATATCCGCCTAAATTCTTTAGATTTGCTTAAAATGACAAATTTCAAAACATATTTCTTTTCATATCAAAATCCAAATAGAGTTTGACAATCATTCAAAAAATCTTGGAAAACCTTGAAATGACATATACCTACATACTTTGATAGTTTCTTTACACATGTTTTCACTTAAAAAAATTCAAATCTTTGAAAAAAAGTTTCATTATTGCAATTAAACCCATCCAAATCGAACAAAATTTTGCAAAATTTTGAATCATAAATGAAAATTTAAACACAAATTCATAAGATACATCTGTAAAGTGATCGAAATTTTGAGAAAAATTTCAAAAATGGTCAAAATTGGTCATAGGATAAGTCAAAATAAAGTCTGAATTTTCTAATCCTGCCCTCATCCTACCCCTTTTCTCGCCTATTTACTCAAAATTAGCCGATTTTAACCGTTGTTTTAACACATTATTTATAATCCTAATGTATAGGTAGATATTTAAAGGTAGGTAATTCCAAATTTTATTTTGACTTGTATATCAGGACTTGTATTTACTACTACATACTAATACTACTGTATTTGTTAAGTGTGGGTGGGTTTATTTTTATTTACAGCTTTATATACATATCTAGTACCCTAGTAAGTAAATAACTACCTACTAAATACTTTGGTATAAAAGAAACGAGACTGAAAATAATAAGTGCAATTCATCATGTTAACATGTTCAGTTATATTTTCAAATGATATATTTCCGTTTACCTACAGATACTACTATACCAAAAGTCTTATTTTATTTAGGTATATCTAAAATTTTAACAAAGATTTGTAAGGATTAATAAATTATACACGTGAAACTGAATGGTCGAATAGGACTTTTAATAATAATATTCTATAAAATTCTAGACAGTCAGAAGACCGCCGACTATTCAAGTCAAATTTTAAACTTAAAATGACAAAAATCCCGTTGATTTCAATTATACAATATTTCCATCGTACTATTGAATATACCTATGTTTATTTAAGCTACAATCCATTTAATATTGACCATTTAAAATTCCTTTAATTTCAAGTCAATATTTAAAGAGAAAAAAAGATTGGCAGATTTCTTTGAAAAAGTTCAAATATTTATTTTAGCTCTCTAATCTTAAGTCTTTTAGGATTGAAATTTTGCTGATGGCTATTAAAATTAAATAATTTTTTCAAGCTTACAATATCCATAAGCATACCTATGATACTATGATAATGATGATATACTTACTGTTAGTACTGGTACTAAAATCTAAAATTGTAAAAAAAGTCGTGACTTATGAAAGTAATAAGAATAAGGCATTAAAGTGTTTTTTTACAAATTGGATCAATTTGCTAGACCTTGACTTTATTTTGATTGAAGAATTTGATCTGGGTAATAAAAGGCAGAAATATGGGAACATACTATTTATTATGCAAATTATTTAAATTAAGATAAGTACTTTAATAAGGGTTGAAATATTGGAATAAGATTAAATTTGATTACTTGATAAAATTTGGCTTATCCTTTAGTGTGGAATTTTCGTGATTTACTTGCCCTTAATTCTTAACATTGTGAAATGATCAAATATAAAATTATCTTGAAAAAATCAGATTTATTTTCCAAAACCAAGCAATTTTGCAATAATTTTGATCATATTTTTGCCAAATTTTTGGCAGAAACTTTGAAATTCTTGTATTTAAGATACTTTATACAGTTGAGAAATGGAGATTTTACAATTGTTTGAAAATTTGAGCTAAAATTTTAAGATTTTTAAGCCAAGTTTAAGTTGATTGATTTTAAATATTTTTAAATATCCCAAATATTCCAAATATGGTTGTCGAATTTTTCAATTTGTTCAACCTGTCTATCGACCAGTCAAATTTTTCCTACTTAGAAATTCCCAAAAGTAAGTCAAATCTGCATTTGGATCTTAAAATGGATAAAATTGTACACCAGTATGAGAAAAGGGGTCTTATGGAGTATTCAACTCTATACAGAAAAAGTAGCCTAAATTTTCTGAAAATTTTTGACACTAAAAGATACAAATATTTCAAATTTACAATTCTCTTATACCTATTTTTGAAATATGAATTTTTTTTCATTGGTATATACTTCAATTTTACAATCTAAGAATAGCTATAAGACCCCTAATTTAACTAATGGTATCAATTAAAATTTATTAATATGCAAATTGCATATCCACCTACATACTCAAATCCCTTGGTATTTGAATAGATCACACCTGAGATTCGATTAAATTCAAATAAAATTAATCGGGTCGATGAAACAAAAAGATTTGAAATTTCTTTTCCTCAAACCCTGTCATACTTACATAGGTATATGTGCATATATGTATTTATACCTACCTGTACTTCAAAAGATCTAAATCTTTAATTAATTTGCTTTTGTTTCAAATTTTTATATTTAACTCGAGGTGTGTTCTACCCTCAATTATTCAATACTATATTACTTACTCATAAACTGTTTAATACATTCAAAATACCTAGCTAATAATCGAATAATGTAGAATAGGTCAGCCCAAATTATCCAAATAGAAAAAATAGAAAAAAAATTAAACAGGTGAAATCATCCATTGTTTTTAAGTCATCTGTAAGTGTGCAATTAGCCAAAGAAAATGAACATACTTATGCTCATTTAGATATGTACAATACTGATAGTTGGGCAATTTAGAAAAAGTAAAAAAAAAAAAAAAAAAACATAATTAGTCCTAATATTGCATTTAACTAGGAGTTATTCAACCCTTTCAGTTTCGACAAAAATTCAAAATGTTGAAAATAAATTGCACTTTTAGATATGAAAATGAGCTCTAATTACTGTCACATTATAATTTGAGACCAATTATCATCAGGTATGTGTATTGTGTAATACTATACTAAATAGGTGGGAAAGTATACAAGACTTCCGTTTAGTTTTTGAGATATTTTTATTTATTTTGTGTCTGACATTGACTTTGACAAGTCTACTTATTGTTAGCATGGAAAAAATCTCAGTAAAACCTATCTGTAAGGTATCTCTTATAGGATTTTTCAAGATTTATGAATTTTTTGAGAATTTTACTTTGGCATTACAGAGCCAAAGAAATATTTCAATTTGTAAATCTGTATAAGGTACTTAAGATTAGTATTTTATAAAGAAGTTCTTGTGTAAAATCCAAGGGCTTAAAAAGTTTAAGGACTTTAGTTGAAAGGAATTTCTTGTATTTGTAATAAGTAGGGTACCTAAAGCCTAAATTTTGTATATTTTTACCTGGAATTTAGAGATAAAAAAGTTGAGGTTTGGGCACAAAATTTTTGTCTCAAACTCAAAGGTTTTATTTATGGATAATTTGTAAGGTAGAGAATCCTAACCAGGGTCATTGTAAAAATATTTGAGAATTTGAGACATACATAGTACCTAATCTTTTTCTATGCTGGTTGGGTTTAAATTTTATTTTGAATTTTGAGTCATGAATACTGTACATTTGTAGTACATATAAGGGGTTTGCGAACATTACTAGGAAGTCATGAACATGAACATGTGCTTTTATGGCTTTCGATTGTAATCTATAAACTCAAAATATATCTTAAAATTTTAAGTTTATAAACTTCAATCTTGATTTTTTTAAAATTTTCAACTCAAATCAATTAGGTAAGCAAAGTTTCATTTAAAAGTCTTTATTTTTTCTAAAAATCAATCATAAATTCTTACGCTTAGATTTAAAGCTCAGATTTCCAAAAATTCAAAATTTTGGTAAAAATTATACAAAATTTTAACCAATTTTCTTGAAATAATTCAAATTTTGAATTTAAAATTAGAATTTTGCAGTTGATTTTGATTTAAATATAATGTATTTGAGAGACTGTAGTAAAAAAAATCTTGGAAAAATTTTCATTTTTTTGTCTATTTAAATGAATTGTTTATGCTTAAATATAAGTATCTTAGAACTAACCTGGCTTATCTGAATCTTCAAAAAGTAGTTTTAACATGAGCGCCTCAAATACGAGTTGAAAAATGCCGTTGGCACTTTTATAGCCGGTCGTTGCCCCAAAAATATTATTTTATATTTTATATTGGCAAGTCCACACTGAAGAATTATTTTTTTTACATACATACCTACCTTATCCTATTCGTATTATAAAATAAAAATAAAACACATTAATTTCTCTATAAAGCCACCATCCCAATTATACACTAGGAAAATAGAGACTTTTTGGTATTTTCTTGAAAATTTCCAATCAAAATCTGTCTACAAATTATCATAAAAACCATTAAAAACCTTAAAATTTTGATCAAACTGATCAAAAATCCATTAAAAAATCTAATTTAGCTCTGAAAAACCGAGAATTTAGCATCAATATACTTACAAAATAGATTTTTAAAACTAAATAAATTCAAGTTTGAAAGCTTACGATTTATATAAATTTCAAAATTTAAGATTTTCAATCGTATTAGTATATAGGTAATGTAAAATAGAATAATTTTTTTTTGATACTTTATATCGAAATTTTGTTGAAAAAACCATTGTACAAACCACCTGATTAAAATTCGCAGAGATGACCAAGTACTTACTATGATGTACTACTGGTACTGGTATTAGTGTTTCAGATAGTACTCTAGAGTAGAGTATATATTTATTTTATTCAATTTCTGATTGTAAAATTGCATTACAATTCCAAGGATCAGATCAGAAACGAAATTACGTTTTATGACTCACAATTGTAATAAAATAAGCTTGATAATAATGACCATTACCTTCCTTTACTAATTTGCAATTACTACTAGTACCTACTATAGGTACTAGTAGGTATATAGGTACTAATATCTAATTTTGCATACTTTGATTAAAATTTTAAAAAAAACTGTTTTTTGAAAAGGGTTAAAAAAAACCTACCTAACCCTTTTAAAAAGCTATTAAAATTTGTAATAATTTCAACTACGAATTGATTATAAAATTATTTCCAAGATTTTAAATTGACATATTTGTTCACATATAAGTTATATAAGTTGTCCAACTGAAGTTTAGTTCAAAGTTTTATGGAATTCTTCTCGAATGCTCGACCTTACTGTACAAATTTAGAGTCATAAACTTCATGAATTTCAATCGAAAAGGGGTATTTAAAATTTAAGATTTATATACTTTTGACTACAATAATAGTACTATTACAGTACTGGGTAATTAAATTATGGTCTTTTATTAATCATTGACCAAACATTCAATTCTGGGTGGCGAAATCCTTCAATTTCTTTTGAGGCTACATATATCAGTGTTTAGTATTTATGATAGTCGACTTCTTTTTTAAATTGGGATTTAAAATAACTGTTCATTTATCGAGACATGCCTCACATAATCCCATCCTGAATTTAAATGTCTATATTAGGCACTTAACCAAAAAATTACGTTAAACCCCACCTTAAAATCCGAATCAAATTTTAATAAATTCTCAATTTTGATTGACCAAAAAAAATTCTAATACTGCCTTTTCTAGTATACTAGGTACACACTAAGGTTTTTGTTAACTTAGGCATGACAAGTTAGCACTTTAATAAAACTATAAAACTTTGAAAACTTTGAAACTCCCACTTTTTCCATAAAAAAAGCATATTATACAACTCTCATGATGTGATGTTAAATGAATAATTATTTAATTTAATAAAGTTTAATGTGACTTTAGACATGGTAGGTGGTCTTAAGGGTTGAAATTCTATGATTTTTTTTTCTATTTTACAAAAGTTTGTAAACAAATTTTGAACCATTTAAACTAGTTTAGGTACTCATTAGGACAGGAAGTTGGAATTTTAAGGCTATCCCAATTTTCTATGGTCTATTTAAAATCCTGTACCTACTTAAACACATAATACTTAAGTTACCTGATTAGAAAAGGAAAAAAATAGTTCGAAGGTCTTATTTGCAATTGAGTATTATAGTAATTAAACGTCTAAATATATAACCTTGATATTTTATCAAATTTTAAAACAATCAATTTCAAAGTGTAAGAAAAATACAATCAATTCTATACCCTTTTAAAGTATTTAAAAATAAGCTAAAATTAAGCTAAAAATCTTATTTTCTTGCTTCAAAAAATCAAAATTTATTCAAAATCCAAAATTTAAAACAAAACTAAAGTAGTTTTTTAAGCAAAAATTGAAGAAAATTAAAGCAAAGGATTGAGATTGTACAAAATTTTTATGAATTTGACTCAAAAAAGGGTAGAATTAAGGAGTTTTAATGGATAGAATTTGAACATTTTTATGAAAAAATTTGATCAAAAATTGAATCCAAGTAGGGTATTTATGTAAGTAGATACTTGAAAGTATTTGGAACTCATCAAAGTCAGTAGAAATGTCAAACCAGAGGTCATTTAAATTTAAAAATCTTGTATCTTGAAATGCATTTTCAAATTTAAATGCACTATGTTATGTAGTAGTAGTTGTAGTAATACTACAGAGTACAAGTTAATCTTAAGATTAGGATAAATTATTACTGTTACTTGTATAGTACTAGTGTATATAACATTGCATAGTAGTATACTTGAGACATAAATGTATCAAATGTATCAAATAAAATAGATTTAAAGGTGATAAAAACATTGTAAAAATACTGGACTTGACCAAGAAATGGTTTAAAAAATGATCATTTAAGTAGGTGGGTTTGTTTTTGTACTAAAGTATACATACGACTCTGTAGTAATTGTAATATAGATAATAGTGGTACATTTTATACAATGTTGTAGTAGCAGATTAGTTTTTACTTAACAATTAAATTACATAAGAATAACTGCATTTGAAGTTGAGAGAGAAGTATAAAAAAAATCAGAATTTGAGGTTGACCTTTGAGTATTTACAATTTACCAATTGACTTGACTTGGCTTTAAGTCTTAAGAGATTTAAGTTAGTGGGAGTGACTCATTTTTTTCATATTTTTTCCAAATTTTTTATGAGATCTAATTGACTTTTAGAGAGCATGTACTCATATATATTACACATTAGGTTACAAGTTCCTATATACTGTTCTCTGTAATAAAAAATAGAGCAATTTTTTAAGGGTAAAAAGTTTAAAAAATAAACCAAAGTATTCCGTAAGAACTTATGATATGAAAATCCCGTTTTTGGAATTAGAAAAGATTACACAAATTACTCTAAATATTTTGTAAAAATATTAGCTAAATAGGATTATACGAGTAGATACATATAAGTTACATAGATTTGATAGAAAAACTGGTCCAGAATTTTATTTTTAGGCCAAATAACATATTCCAAAAAGATATCAAAGTATTCTATATTATTTTATGAGCAATTTTTGACCAATATTTTGTAATTTTTCAGAGAAATTCCATTTAAAAATATTATGTCTGTATACGAAAAAGTAAATTTATCTAGTAGGTATAAATACCAATATGAAATGTGAAATATGATACAATTGATTGAAATAGAAAGTCACAATTTGATACTTTGATTTGCAAATAATAGTTAATTTTAGGTACTACTGTGGTATAGGTAACTAAAATTTTAAAACTAGCTAGTCACAGGCCAAGGGCGAAACCCAGCAGTTAGTAAATTAGATTAAACCAATATACCTCCATAAAATCACGAATCAAATCCAATTCAATTGAAATCAAATAGGTAATAAATGCATTAAATAAATTATCTAATAATGATAATTGTATAAGTACTTTTAATAATAAACTCCATTGTCACCTACACACAAAATAGTTGAATAAAAATCGACAATTCTCACCTCACCTACCCCTATATATGTACTACCTTCAATCTATCCTGACTTACTTTCAGATCAATAGATTAAATTTTATTTTATTTACAAGTATCAGCAGGACATGAAATTTTTCCTCAAAAGAATTGAACTTGTCCTGTTGAGAAATGGTCTGGTTTTGAAGTAAATAATTTGGTCATTAGAATTACATACCTAGCTTAAATACATACATTCAACATTTTTTTGGTCATTTGATCAAATTGTAAGTAAATGAGATCATTTTTTCGCAATCCTTTTTAGGATTTTTGTAGGAAAAAATTTGAGACAAAATTACTTCTAGTAGAATCTGGCCTAATTAAAATTTACGCACGATTTGCCGTACTAGAGTAGTATATGTATAGGTAGATGAAATTTGAAAATAAAAACTCGGCTCAAACTCAATCGAGGGTTTAAATGATTAGCATAATCGTGATTTTGTATAAAAATTGAGATTTTAATGATTTTTTTTCCATTTTTTCTACAGATATGGTGGCGAGTTGGTGGATGTAGATTCTTGGGCAAGTCATAATTGGACTTTATCACTAGCTCGAAGATTCTCTCATGGAGATCCAAATTTTTGGCTCGGATTCAATACACTTGATGACCTTAGAACTAATACTCTGGATTCTGCTAGAGGAACTTTACTCTCACAATATGCCGGTAAATCCCCGAGAAAATTAATAATTAGATATAAAAATTTTGATTAATTCTTAAAATCTTCTTAAAATATTCTTAAAAAATTCTTAAAATATTAAATTCTATTTACAAATATTAAGTAGGTAAGTGTACCTAAAATTCTTAAAAAAGCAAGACACCTAACTATGAATTATTTTGCTTCAAAATCTTGGCATATATACTGATATTTAATGGCACTTAACTCATACAAAAATTTCAAAAAATCAGGAAATTTCTAAAATCAAATTTCAAATTTTAAATTTTAAATGAAATGCATATATAAATTAGAATTGAAAAAATAGAAGGTTATAAGACTTTATAAAGCGGATATTTTATGTAAGAAAATGCTACTTTTTAGGATTCTGGTCACATGGTCAACCGAATACAAAACATGGTCGATGTGTCCAATCGACAACAGCCGGAAATGTGCAAAAATCGACAGCTGGACTTGAATCCTGGGAACTGACCACCTGTGAATCTCTTATGCCTTTTGTGTGCAAAGCTCAAGCTTGTCCTAAAGGTAATTAAATTTTGCAATTTTGATTCATTATTTCATAAATTACATAAATTAAGTACATAAATTACATAAATTTTCTAATTTAGGTTCATTTTTATGTTCCAATGGAAAATGCATCAACTCGGCTTACAAATGCGACCGACAAGATGATTGTAAGTTGATTAGAACTAAATAGGCAACTTGATAGAATTTTTATAAATTTTTTGAATGTGCAATTAGGTGGAGATGCATCTGATGAATTAGATTGTCCAGATCTTTGTAGATTTCATAAAACTTCAGTTGGAGCTTTTGTAGAATCACCTGGATTTCCATCAAGATATCCATCACTTTCAGATTGTAAATGGACTTTGGAAGCACCTGAAGGACACTCGATTGTACTACAGGTAAAACACATCTCATTATCTTGAAGAAAAAATGCTTATTTTCTAAAAGTTTTAAAGCTTTTTGATATATTTACATGTTAAAAAAAGAGACTTAAGTCGCATTTTTTTCATATTTCTTGTAATTATTTCAGTTTTCCGAGTTTGAAACCGAGAAAGGATTTGACACAGTTCAGGTTTTGGGTGGTGCAAGAACCGAAATTGCAGCCGTTTCGATTGCAACACTCTCAGGACGGTTGAACTCTTCGGCAGTATTTACATCGGCTTCAAATTTCATGATTGTCAAGTTCAGGTCCGATGCATCGGTCGAAAAGAAAGGATTCAGGTAAGAAACAAATCTTAAAACTCAAAATATATCAAATTAGTCAAAAAAGTCTGTTTTTTAAAACAATTAAATCGCATTTGAAGCCTCATTTAAGCCTTAGAACAATCTAGAAAGTGATTTATTTTCTAGTTGTGATAGTAGTATAGTATGATTGTACTCGTAATTTGACTTGATTAGTAAGAATTAAAATTTTAGAGCAAAAATGCTCTATTTGAACTAGTTAAACTCTTATAAGATCTAAATACATCAAGTTCTTTTATAATAAGGTCTCTGAATAGTAAAATCCTATTATAAATGGATCTTTGACTCTATTTGTACAAGTAAAATATAAATTTGATTCAATAATCAAGTGTAATTTGAAATTAAGTATGGTTTGGATTATTTTATATCACTAGTTGTAGAATAAAAAATGGATTTAAGTGCATCAAATCTACAAATCCCGTTAAATTCGCACGAACCCAATTAGATTAAATAAGAGCTGCTGAGGAATTCTCTCTGATTTCTGTGTCAAATTCAATTTGAAGAATTCAAATTGACCAAAAATCCCCCATATAATTTACTATACCTACTTGTATAGATATTTAGGTATTTTAATCCACCTACTACCAGTATGTATACATACAGAGTATCCTACTACTACTGGTATTATACAAGGTTTATTCATTAAAAAAAATTTCAAATCCGGTTTTGAGAATTTGCTCAACAAGTTGTTTTAACTCTAACATAAGCTGATGGCTTATGGGGAATTGACTTGTTCCAATTTCCCTAACCTAACCTTAGATCTTTTATTTTATTTTATTCCATTTTTTTTCAATATCAAATCAACAGTTTTTTTTTCTACATCTGATTATTTAATTTATTAGTTCATATTCAAACTCGAAAAGTCGTGAATGCTCATTTTTGATTCAAAAATCCGATAATTTATCTTGAGAATGTTAAAAATCATATTTATATACCTACTGTACAATCTTTGCTAAGAATAAGCCAAATACTTGTAAAATGAAAAATCGAGATTCTTTTGACCTTTTAAACATTAATTTTTTAACTATTTCATAAATTTTTAATAATCTTAATAGGTTCATTTTTATGAAAAATTTTAATATCCGAACAATTTTTAAAATAATAACTATAAAAAGTATCTTGAATATCTTGAAACTTTGATATAAAGTCTCTAAAATATTAGAACCTGTATGATTTACAAAATCTTGTAGAAAGAAATATACGGATATTTAGCATTTAGGTTCGTAAGGTTTTATGAACATTTCAACTTTTTTCAATCATTTCTAACATTTGTTCAAAAGAATAGCCATAGTTAGGAACTTTTAAACGAGACTTTTGACTATTTTTAAGAAATTTTATGTATTTTTGTAGAATTTTCAGGCATTTTCATAAAACTTTAGAGGCAATTTTTATGAATTTTTGATTTTTTTCTGAAAAATAGAGCAACATGGAAAACGGAACCTCAGACTTGTGGAGGAACCTTAAGAGCGACCGCACATACTCAAATGCTATCATCACCAGGTTACCCTGGACCTTATCCAGGTGGACTTGAATGTGTCTACGTTATAAATGCCCCATCTGGAAAACTAATTACCCTTAAAGTAAGTCTCATTATATTTTCTATGATACATATCAGTACTTGAGTACATATGAGTACATTTTATTAGTACAGTATTGCCCTTGATCATGATCTTGATTTGATCTGATCTGGTTTTTGGTTTTTTTGCAATTCTTTTAACTTTTAGATTGAGTAGAAACTAGAATAAATATTTTTTCATTCATGTTTTCTACACAGAATAGTTGATAAAGTCTAGACCTTTACATTTACAATTACAATTATTATGCCAATATTATGTCCTACATAAGATATCAAACTAGCTTAAGGTATTGTATATCAGCTTGTACAGCTTGATTGCAGAAAAAATTGATGATTTTTTTACTTTCATATCACCTATACTTGTATCTGTGTAGTAGTATGTATGTGATTTGATTGTTGAAAGCTTTAATTAAAATTAAATGTGCCGAAATGGCATGTTTTATAGGTAGTTGACAAGCTCGTTAATTTTTTTCCCTTACTGTTTCTGTTTTATTCAATTTTATATAATTTTTAGAGCACATTTGATGGGTTTAAGACAGTATTGGAAATTAAGCTTGTGACTTATCTAGTCTAATTGTTTTTGTTTTGATTTACCCAGTTGTCTAGTAGTATGATTTAAATAAATTGAATAATTTGGGTCATTAACTTTGACTCATTTAGGCAATCGGAAATCAATAATGCCTAAAATTGAATTAGAGAGGATTCAGATCATTGATTTTAAGCTCCAAATCTTTTTGCATACTTTTAAATCGTACATCTAAATCAATTGAAATTAATTACATATATACCTAAGTTTACAAGAAAAAAATTCTTTAAAATGACTCAAAAATGTTCAAATAAGTTTTTAGCCTGATGAAATTTTGCAATACGAGTATTGTTTTCAAAATTTTTAAGAAATTATTACAATCAAAAGATACAGTTTTTGAACCTAATTTACTTTTACGTGTATTGCAGCTCTGGAATACCATATTTTGGCCTAAAATTGAGCTTAAAATTGGTTATTTAAGAACTGAAATTGACAAAACAATGACTTTGACTCAAATATTTTTCTAAATTTATTATTTTTTTGTTATTTTAGGTTGAAGATTTTGGACTGACTTCACCCAGAGATACATTAGTGATTCGTGATGGAGAAACACCATCTTCTCCAAAATTGGTTACAATGACAGGAGGTGTTGACGATAATCCAAAGTTCATCACAAGTACCGGAAGTACCCTTTATTTATACCTGACAACCTCTGGAAACGGTGGAAGTCCGGGATTTCAAATCAAATACTATCAAGGTGAGTAATTTGCAATAGTATAGGTAGGTTGGTAGGTATAAAAAAATAAAAAATAATTTTAGGCAAAAAGTCGGTCAAACCCAAGTGAATTTGAGGTCGAACATTTGAGTATCATTACAGACCTCAGGGGTAGCAATTGTACAAGAAAAAGTACAATTTTAAGGTGCGGAAAAATATAAAAATGCAAATATTTATTTTATCAAAATGCCTTGAGGGGTATGTGGCACAAGTAGTCTGTACTTGAAACCAGATTAAAACTGAATTTTGGCCATTTTTAGGTAGAAAAAAGTGATTTTTTTCGCATCTTTTGAGGTAAAATTTCAAAATAGTGTATGAATACTGTCCTCATTAATTAATCAAAGTATTAGCACACATTACTTAAATGATAATTAACTCTTGTAAAATGACAATTTAATCAAAAACGATAATTTTAAGAGAATTTTTGAAAGTTTTACTAATGGAAATCCCCATTCTATTCCAATTTTTTAAACAAAAAATAGAATTTAAAAAAATTTGGTTTTGCAGAATAAATATTGTACTTAATAACTAAAGCTTGGGAAATCTTCATTAACTTGATATGATTTGTTAGATTTTTAAGTAAAATGTGTAATCCATCATAATCTCAATTTTCTCTTAATTTAAAGCCAGTTTAAAACACTTTAAGAATTTGCAAAACTTTGGGGAAAAAATCTCAAGAAATTTGAGGTTTGTCAACCCCCTTAATGACTACCAGAGCTTGAAATTTCAAGTCAAATTTAAATTTATAGATTTTTTATTTGTACAAATACAAATACTAGTATACTACTAGTATAAGTACTAGTAGTATATCTGTAGTACAAGAGTGTAATATGAGATTTAGATACTTTAGGTTCTATAGTTTAGATACCTATAATGACTAAATGGCAAGGCAAGAACAAATTTGCGGATTTCATTTTCTGGGACAAATCTTGATGGGTTGTTTTATGAGTTTAATTGTGCAGATTTCATTCTGAATTCTGAAATGGAGGAATTTAAACAGGTATTGCCCATCTCCATATTACAAGGTATAATACCTGTACTAGTAATACAAGCACTACTAGATGTAATATGACCAACTGAGATAAGTCATAAATCTTGTAAATCTTTTAACTTTTTGTGGAAAAAACGAGAAAGAAAGGTCGAGGATTTTTGCGTCAATCTTTTGCTCAAATGTATTACAATCTACCATTATACGTACTCGTATATACGAGTATTTTGTAAAACTTTGTTGTTTTTGTACCAAAAAATTTGGGTTAAATGGCAAAACTTTTAAAACTTAAAACTTTACGGGAAAAAGTTAAGTACACATGACCCCCAATTAAATATTTATAATTTAAATGGGTTTTTAAACTATCTTCAGGGCTTACTGCGACTCTAAAAAGAAGTAAATTTGTTAACAATGGCTTTAATTATGATTAGCCAGTGATTTAAATTTAGTATTTGCCATCATATGTAACATTTAAGCTAGCCTAAATGAGACAAAATCGGATTTTTTAAAGACAATCGTAAGCCTTTTTTAAATCTTGTAAAAAAATGTGATTATTTACCAAAAAAAAGTTCCTATTTATACCAAAAATTTGTCATTTTTGTGCCGCAAGTGTGCCAAAGAAGAGATAGGATCCTTAGGAGGTTATTTAAACTAAAAGTTTAATTACAAAAATCATCAATCATTTGATTCATAGACCCCCCATATAATCTCATATGGTTTGTAAAATCGTTAAAATTTATATCTGTTGTATTTATTATCAGTAGGTATATTTGATTTTTGAACAAAATGATCAGAGAGACAGCAGGTGTTTTTCGCCAAATTTGAAAGAAATGCTACTTTACTACTGATATATCCATGTTTTGTTAGTTTTTTATGACTTATAGAAATTGAAATAGAAATAATGAATAATAAAAATACTCATGTTATGATGCATTTAATTTAATGAGTGAAACATGTGCTCTAATGATTATTGATGAAATAAATTATTATCTTTTCTAGGTTGTGAACAAGTACTGTCAATGGCAAATGGGTCAATTTCATCACCTGGTAAGTCTCAAATATCTTTGAAAAAGTGAATATTTTAAACTCTAAAAATTCAACTTAAATCTACAAAAAGTCAAAATATTCTAAAAGAAATTACTTCAAATAAAAATGATCCAAATCTAAAACATTGGTTAAAAATTATTTAAATTTTTCAGCCTTTGGACTAGGACAATACCCAAGTAATCAAGAATGTACCTATTTAATTAAGAGACCAAAAGGTGGACCACTATCTCTGAGATTTACACATTTTGATCTGGACGAAAATGACGTTGTTCAGGTACAGAAAAACCATATTTTGTCAATTTTCTATGGCTTTTTTGCTTATAATTTAGAGTTTTTCTGCTCCAAAATGGAACTTGATGAGATACTCAAGATACGTACTATTATCTCAAGCTTTAAGATTTTAGATTACCTTATATATAGTCGATTACTTAAGTTTGTAATATACAATTTTATACTTGCACGAGTACAAAGTATAAAGATGCTATTAGTACTACAGGTAATACTAATGGTAACTCTTATATGGCAAAATACAAATAAAAATCGATGCTCATTATAACTGTACATTTCATGGTAAAAGAGGCTTAAGAATCTGACTGACCTATTTAACTCAAATTCCTGTAAACTAACTATAATCACTAGTGCTGATGTACTGTATCTACCTAGTACTTATTAGGTAGGTAATCGTCCATATATAATATATGGCTAACTTGGTCAACAGGATTAAATTAAATCTATTTTAGACATAATCTCAGCATTTTATCCAAGATTTTTGTCACCTATAAAAGTAACCTACCTAGATATATTCTAATCTAAATTTTAAATTTTAATCCAATTAGATAAATGCACTTCTAATGAAGTGATTATACGGAGTAGGAACTTAAAATTTGGTTCAAACTTAAAGTTTTCTATTATAATTTATTTAAATAACTTATAAAAACATATAGGTAGTCCAATGACAAAATATCAAACCAAAATTGATATTAACCACTATTAAGTTCTGTAAAATCAAAAGAAATTGGGGAATTTTGTACTTAAATTAAATAAAATTGTTAGCTTATGTAATATAATTAGCATTTTTTGAAGAACAATTGGCCTTTAGATATCTCAAAAGATGCATTTTTAATCAAAATCCTCAAACTTCTGGCCAGGTATGTGATTTTACATCTAAATTTTCTGTTTAGAAAAACCTAAAATTTTGCTCATTTATATGATTTATTAAATATTTAAATGACATTTGGAAATTTAAATCGACAATTTATGAAAATTTTACAAAATAAATTATTTATTTACTATTACCTATATAAATCTTTAGAAAGATTGGATTGTGTGGAATAGAAAATTTATTTACGTGTAATTATAAACCATTTATAGTTATTAGATTAGTTAAGTTATTCAAGTAATCCTATTAATAGTTATTTCTAATTTTTTTTTATGTCCATGTATCAACTATCAGTTGTATACAAAAAACAATAAACTAAATTCTAAATTCTAAATTCTAAAATAGTATAAAGTAGATGAAAAAGAACCTTCTTTTGATTTAAAAATAATTTTAGTCATAATTCTACTTGATAAAATGTCAGCTTTAAAATGTGTTTAAAATTGTAAAAAAAAACCAGAAAACAGATTTCTACTAATTGCTTTTTAGTCAGTGTTTGAAATTTTGATGATTTTTCGTCACGTCATATTTCTTGCTTGTCAACTTTGTTTGGTACCATCAACATTTCTTAGAATAGGGGATTTAAATGGACACAATGGGCATTTAAATCACACATGTCTACCATATGACAAAAGCTAGAGCGATTCATTTCAATTATTTTTTTGTTTTGTTTCTGTTGTTTTTTTTAGTTGTAGGATTTCTTATAAGAAATGTAAATGGATTTAGAACTAAGAACATTGTATTCCTCGAGGTTCAAGGAAATGAATTAGTCGAGTTAAAAACAAAAGTTTGCAAATTTAAGGATAGGTCTGATAAATTACTAGTATGTATCTTGAATACTCGTATTTAAAGTATCAGTAGTAGTAGGTATTTAGGTTTAGTTTGAAAAAGAAATGAGATTTTGCAAGGCGAAGGATAAAGAACTTAAATGATTTTGACTTGTGGTTTTTTTTGCGAAAAAAATGTCATTAAATATATGAGAAATTTAGCACATATGAGTTGCTTAGAAAAAATGGAACATTCTACATAGTAGTAGGCACTTATAATTATAATACTAACCATACGCGTTATTTAAGCTTAAAAATTCCCTACTTATATGAGAATTGTAATATCAACTTTTTTAGTTTTTGATATAGTTCCCTACTAAGTTTTCAAGAAATATTTAGATTTTATTAATTGTACACTCTTTAAAATATTTCACAAAATATATTAATGAATAGGTACATTAGTATTTTAAAGTGAACTTGAAATATCTTTTGAATCAAATCTTATGCAAATTTGGAAACATTTTCTCTAAATATCGCTGTATTTTCGAAAATTCTTGATGGATATCCTCAAAAATTTTATAATTTGTAATTTTTTTCAAAGTTGGTCATAGAATAGAGTAAGTACATTTAACTATAAAATAGAATACTTAAAAAAACTATCCATGTTTGAGTACAAAGAATGAAAAACTTTTTTGAGCCAAAATATTTTAATACAGACTATAGAGTACATTGAAAATGTGGTTTTATGAATTTGATCACATTTTTATTCACGCCTTTTGCGGACAGTTGCAATTTTCTATTTTAGTTTTCGCACAAAAAACCTGCCTATATCTACCATATATTTTAGGTATAAAAATGAATTTTTTTGAGTGGAACTAAATCTACTACTAGATACTTGTAATATAGAAGATAGATATCATTTGAATTTTTGAATACAAATCATATAATCTCTTACATTAAAGGGTAGATTAAATGATGATAAAATTGAATAAAAGTGAATTTCAGAGATTTACCAGCACTCGGAATTACCTACCTAGGACTAGGAAGGAAGGAAATCATATTTCCCTTTTAATTTATCACTTTTTTTTACTTCCGTAAATACAAAGAAGTCAAAAAAGTGCTAAAATTCATAAAAGGCATATTTTATTTATACATATTTGTAAATTTTAAAACAAGTATAGGCTTAATAGAACTTGTAAACCAATATTTGAACTCGAAATCTACAAAATTTGGCAAAAATTTTCAAAATATCCTCTATATCTCTACTAGAATGAATGTAATTTTTTAATCTTAGAAATCAAAAGCCAAGAGCACAAGAGCACAAGTATCAACTTCAAAAGGCTTTTAATCCAAGATTTGAGCTCGAAATCTACAAATTTTTGCAAATTTTTTCAAAATATTTCCTAGACTGAAGCCTTTAGGATATTTTCATAAAAAAGGAAATGTACCTAAATATAATTTGGCCTAAATATCTCAAAAATGAAATGTGATCATACCTTTACTTATTATTTATCTATATAATTAGAGCTCATCAAATTTCAAAACCTTTCAAGATAAATAATCTCAAATTTGTCTAAAAAAAATGCATAGTTAAACTAGACAAAAAATTGAAAGTGCTCAGAGTTACCTCATCAAAAATTTGAGTAAATTTTGCTGTAATTTAAAACATTTACATAAGATATTATTTATGATTATTATACACATCTAAACTATCATAAAATTATACATTTGATTAGTAATAGTCATATAATATAATATTTCCCTTTCAACTTTAACTGCAGTATTTTGTAATTACAATTTTAGATTTTGTGATTTTATGAAAAAACCAAGGCTTGGCCCTAATTATTTATGCACTATCCTTAAACCTGAACTTTGTCAAAAATGCTGATTTGATGAATAATATTATACAGTAGGTATAAGTATACAACAGTATAAGTATCTAGGTATAAATAAAAATAGAAAAAAATGAGTAATTAAAATTCCACGGGGGCTTTTCGCTCAAATGTTCATAGGCTGATGAAGCCTTAAGAACACCACCTTAAATTAAAAAAAAAATAATTTTTTTTTGTTTTTTGAGGGTGCGGCAGGTAAATTGTGGGATCAATGAATTACTCAAGAATGCAATTTAACCCTTATCCTTTTAATATATATTGTATTTTTTGAGTTATTGATATTTTATATTATTTTTTTGGACCTTTATACCATACATATGGATTAGAAAAGAAACATGTAATTTTTGTATGTATGTATAGTACTAGTTAGTAGTAGTATCAGTGAGTTAAGTAGAAGGCAAAGAACTTGGAACTGAGAAACTTGAAATGAATATGAATTAGTTGAGACTTCCTACTTGATTTAAATCTGAGACTTAATTGTTATTCAAAGTGACCAGGCGGGTTTTGAGCATGAAATCTTACTTTTTGAAGAAACCACAAAGTATCAAAGTATCAAAAACACTATTTATCATATGAAAAAAAGCTCAAAATGGTTTTAAATTACATACCTTATTAAATTATTAGTAAAATTTGAAGAATTTTATTGCATTGTTTATCTTCTAATGTCTAGAAAAAATTTGCAAAAACAACAAAAAAAATCATTTTTTGATCGATTTTTATATAAAAGATTTTTATCAAAATATCGATTACCTAAATATACTTTAGAAACTTCAATTTTTTCTTAAGAAAAGGGTTTTAACTTTATTAAAAAAAATTGCAATTTAGGTACTGATTCTACTGTCTAGACTTAAATTTCTTATAGAATTGACGAGTTTGCAGTTGAATTTATGTGATTATTGTAAATAAAGTAAAAGTAATGGAAGTAATTTGATAGGGTACTTTTACAATAAGTACCCTATCAAATAAGCGGATTTTATGTAGGTTCAGAATAAGTAGTTTAAAATAGAATTTGATCTTTGACAGTATGAATTTTTGACTTTTGTCCAATACAGCAGCTAATGTACCAGTCATATAAAATTAAATGTACAATCAAGTTTAAAATCCTTTAAAAATTATGCAATGCTAACTACACATACGTTACTTTGTATAGAGAATCTGCTTTCGGTCAATTTTCAATCGAATTTGGAAAACTGGCAAATTGAGCAAGGCAAGTTTAGGGTTGCATTTCAAATTCAAATAATTTGATTATTTTTTAAACACAGTTTGTAGACACTTGCTAAGTGGACTTGTGAATTTTCATATGGCTCTATTACTCGAAAAAAAATGCATTGAGATACTGATATGTTTATGTGATGCAAGTATATAATAGATACTTTTCTAGTATTTAGGTACTATATAGTGCTACTGATACTTTATACAGTTGGACATTGGTATTAAGAAGAATTACATTTTAAAAATGAAAGTTCATTGCCCGTAAGATTATCTTTATGATACTTGAGGAAATACCATAATAAGCTACTATTATCATTTTATTTCTTTTTATCAAAATATTGACTAAAGTGTTTGACAATTCTGTATAATATGCAATAAAAATGCAAAAAATCAGGTATCATGTCAATTTTAGAAGCTCATGTATTCTTATAAAAAATTTAAGAAAGTTTAAGAAATATATTTCAAGTTTTTTCTGATTTTTTCTATCAAATGTTATATTTTGATGCTTGAAGCTTGACATAATGTATTGAAAATTCTTTTTGAATTGCTTTTTACCATTTTATATATGTATACTACTTAGATAAATTGGATATTATAAGATTTTTTTTGAAATATTATTTCAGGTTTTCGATGGATCTTCAACCGACTCATTGAGACTTCATTCAGGAAGCGGATTTTCTGGTCGAACTTTACCCAAATTGACACTTTCAGCCGAATCTGGTGATATGACTGTTAAATTCCAAACTGATTCTCTCAGATCAAGAAACGGATTCAGGGCCATATTTTCAGCAGGTATGTTTGAAATAATCAAAATTCGAATGTACAGTACTTACTTAAAAAACTAATTTTATTTTGTAGATTGTGCCATATTGAGACCCGGTAAAGGAGCATTAGCTTCAAATCGTGATACAGCCTTTGGAACTTCAGTCACATTTACATGTCCATTGGGTCAAGAATTTGCGACTGGAATGACAAAAATAGTAACAGAATGTAGACCAGGTGGAACATGGTCTGTCGGCTATATACCAGACTGTCAAGGTACCTACCAAATATCTCAAAATTTTGAATTTTTTCTAAAATTATATGAAATTTTCAGAGGTTTATTGCGGCCCAGTTCCTCAAATCTCGAATGGATTTGCAATTGCTTCGACCAATGTAACTTACCTTGGAACTGCAACTTATCAATGTTATGCTGGATTTGCATTCCCATCTGGAAAAGCCACTGAAATTATCGGATGTACAGCACCTGGTAAATGGGAAAAATTGCCACTTTGTCTTGCTTCACAATGTCCTCCACTTCCTGAAACACCAAACGCAAAACAAGTGATCCTTTCTGGTGGTGGCCGATCTTATGGAACCATTGTTCGATTCGATTGTGACCCAGGATATGTCAGGTACCTCTTATCATTTTCAATTTTTTGAAATTTTTTTTCAATTTTATTAATTTTTATTAATAGACATGGACATCCAGTTCTACTCTGTATGAGTAATGGAACCTGGTCTGGTGAACTTCCAGCTTGTACCAAAAAACAATGTCATATTATTCCAACCATTAAAAACGGATTTGTTGTTGACAATGGACGTGAATTTTTCTTTGAAGATGAAGCTCGAGTTCAATGTCAAAGGGGTTATAGACTTGTAGGTCAAAATATTATCAAATGTGGACCATCTCAAGAATTTACTGACCTACCTACTTGTGACGATATTGAAGAATGTGCCAGTTCTCAATGTGACATGGCTTCAACTGAATGTAAAAATATGCCTGGATCATTCTACTGTAAATGTCGTGAGGGATTTTCACCATCACTTGATTGTAGACCTATTTCTGACCTTGGTTTGAGCAACGGTGGTGTTCCAGACTCTTCAATAATTGCATCATCATCTCAAGAAGATTATCCAAAAGAATTCATTCGACTTGGATCTGTATCTGGATGGTGTGGTGGAAATTTTGCCAAGGGATCTAACTGGATTTTAATTGATTTGAAAGCACCAACAGTCCTAAGAGGGTTTAGAACTCAAGGTGTTCCAAGAATTGGTGGTGGAATTGCTTACTCATCTGGAATTAGAGTTCAATATACCGATGATTTAACAGACATTTTCAAAGATTATGCAAATCCTGATGGAACATCTGTTGAATTTAGAATCCTAGAACCTACCCTTTCCGTTTTGAATTTACCTATTCCAATTGAAGCTAGATATTTGAGACTTATTATCCAGGATTATGTAGTTGCACCTTGTCTGCAGCTTGAATTGATGGGATGTACTAGAATGGAATGTCAAGATATAAATGAGGTAAAATTCAAAATTTTATAAAAAAAATATCTGTATTTTATTGATTTTATTTTTAAAATTTAGTGTGCTTCACAAAATGGAGGTTGTCAACAAAAATGTATAAATTCTCCAGGAGGTTCATCCTGCGCTTGCAATGTTGGTTACGAGCTTTATACTGGAAATGGAACAGCTGGATTTTTCATCGAGTCAAGTGAAAATGGAATCAAAGATGGTGATACATACAGACTGAATAAAACTTGTGTTCCCAAAATGTGTCCAAAAATCAATGGACCATCAAATGGTCAACTTTTATCAACCAAAGAAATGCACCATTATGGTGATGCAGTCTCTTTCCAATGTAATTTTGGATATGTCCTTGCTGGATCTTTTGGACTTGCCTGTCAATCAAATGGACAATGGAATGGAACAGTTCCAGAATGTCAACCTGCCAAATGTGTTCCATTACAAGATGAACCTGAAGAAGGACTTTCTGTACTAAGACCAACTGAAGACCTTTTAATCGATTTCCAGGAAAATGTTACATTCTCATGTTCTGAGGCTGGACGTCCTCTGCGATCATCACTAACTGCTGGTTTTAGACAATGTGTTTATGATCCAAAACCAGGATTTCCAGACTATTGGCTCTCTGGAGCTGCTCCTGAATGTCCAAAAGTTGACTGTGGATATCCTGTAGAAACAGTTGGAGCACAATATGGTCGATTTACTGATACATTTTTCCAATCATCATTCTTTTTTGGATGTCAAGATACTTTCAAGTTTACTGGGCAATCATCGAAGGGTGACAATATTGTTAGATGTCAAGAAAATGGAGTTTGGGATTTTGGAAATATGAAATGTGAAGGCCCAGTATGTGAAGATCCTGGAAGACCTGCTGATGGAGTTCAAATTTCAAACACTTATGAACAAGGGGGAGAAGTTGCATTTGAATGTAACCGACCAGGATATATTCCAATCAATCCATATCCTATAACTTGTATCAGAAATGCCGAATGTCAAGTCATCGAGCCTATTGGAATTACATCAGGACTTATTCCAGATTCAGCTATTAATGTGACATCGGAAAGGTAAATTTTTTAAAAATAATTTTGATTGAATTTTATTAATATGAAATTTTAATTTATTTCAGAGCTAATTATGAAGGTCGAAATATCCGGTTGAATTCAGCTACTGGTTGGTGCGGACTTCAAGAAGCGTTCACATATGTCACTGTTGATCTCGGAAAAATTCATCGAGTAAAAGCTATTTTGGTTAAAGGTGTCATCACAAATGATGTCGTTGGTCGACCAACCGAAATCAGATTTTTCTATAAACAAGAAGAAAATGAGAATTTTGTTGTCTACTTTCCAAATTTCAATTTAACAACAAGAGATCCTGGAAATTATGGAGAACTTGCTATGATCACTTTACCAGTCTCAGTTCAAGCTCGATTTGTCATTTTAGGAATTGTCAACTATCTAGAAAATCCATGTCTCAAATTTGAACTTCTCGGATGTCAAGATGAGCCAGAGGAGGATAGACTACTAGGATGGGATCTTGGCTACCCTGTGTGTGTGGACAATGAACCGCCAGTTTTTGAAAATTGTCCAGACTCTGCTATTGTTGTTCAAAAAGGACCACATGGTGGACTTGAACCTGTCAACTTTAAAGAACCTGTTGCAGTAGATAACTCAGGTATGATTGCAAGAATGGAAATCAAACCTGCTGGATTCAAAATGCCCAATTTCCACATCTTTGAGGATATTTTGGTCGAATATTTGGCTTATGATTTTGATGGAAATGTTGCCATTTGTCATATAAACATAACTGTTCCTGATGATACACCACCTCAACTTTCTTGTCCACAATCATATGTGGTCGAACTTGTTGATGAACAATCATCCTACCAAGTTTTCTTCAATGAGACCAGGTATTTGATATTTTGGGAAATTTTTTTGAAATTTTTAATGAGCTGTTTTACATATAAATTTTTTATAGGAGAAGAATAAATGCATCAGACGCATCTGGACCAGTTTCAATTTCATTCATTCCTGAATCTTCCATAATTCCAGTTGGAGGTTTTGAAAATGTTACAGTTATTGCTGGAGATAAACATGGAAATCAAGCCATGTGTCATTTCCAAGTCAGTGTTCAGGCTACACCTTGTGTCGAATGGGAATTGAGCCCACCTGCTCATGGTCTTCTTAATTGTGTCCGTGATTCAGCTGATGGCCTTGAATGTCTTGCCACTTGTAAACAAGGCTTCAGATTTACTGATGGAGAACCCATGAAAAATTTCAAATGTCGGGAAAGAACTCGATCTTGGTTCCCGAATAGAGTTGTCCCAGATTGTGTTTCTGAAGATACCGAACTAGCAAGGTAATCATTTGTTTTTTTTTAAATTATTAAAAAGATAATTTAAAATTCATATATTTAATATTTTATTGCATATTATTTTTAGATACCAAGTTGATGCAGTGATTAGATACCGTGCAAATGGAGCAGTCCCAGCTACTTGTCTACCTCAATATGTTGACTATTTGAAATTAGCACAACCAACATTGGACCATGTTCTAAGTCAAAGATGTTCTGCTGTAAATGTCAATATGAATGTATCATTTGTTGACACTAAACCTCAGTTACTTGAAGAAAATGTAGTTCAATTCAATTACGTACTTGATGTAACACCCACTGTACGTCAAACTCAACTGTATGACCTCTGTGGATCAACTTTGAGTCTCATTTTTGATCTTTCTGTACCATATGCATCGGCTGTTCTCGAACCACTTTTGAATGTATCATCAGTCTCAAATTTCTGTCCACCTTTGAGAGCATTGACATCAAAGATTGGTCGTGGATTTACTTGCGGTAAGTACAAATTCAAATCAGTAAAAGTTTTCTATAGATTTATTTCTATAAATTTATTAATGAGTTTATATGATTTTTTTAAATTTTTTTAGGAATCGGAGAAGTTTTGAACACTGAAAGTTCGGCTGTTCCACGATGCTTGCATTGCCCAGCTGGTACTTTTGCTGCTGAGGGTGAACGTGAATGTACTCTTTGTCCCAGAGGATATTATCAATCAAGAGCTCGTCAAGGTGTTTGTTCAAAATGTCCATCTGGAACATTTACACGAGAACAAGGATCCAAGGGTGTTGATGAATGTATCCCAGTTTGTGGTTTTGGAACGTATTCTCCAACTGGATTAGTACCATGTCTTGAATGTCCAAGAAACAGTTACACTGGACCACCACCATCAGATGGTCATAAAGAATGTACAGCTTGTCCAGCTTCAACTTTCACCTATCAACCATCAGCACCTGCTTCAGACTATTGTCGACCAAAATGTACACCTGGATTTTATTCACCAACTGGATTAGCTCCATGTGCACCTTGTCCTCAAGGATTCTATCAACCACGTGAAGGAAACACCAAATGGTAAGAAAAAACCAGGAAGTTTATTTGATATTTTAAAATAAAATTTGTATATTTTAGCTTTGAATGCCCAACTGATACAACGACCATCAAACCAGCTACTCAAACTAAAGAGGAGTGTAAACCAATCATATGTACTGATGATTTCTGTTCAAATGGTGGACTTTGTGTTGCTCAAGGCCATACACCCATGTGTCTCTGTCCAGCTGGATTTACAGGCAGGTTATGCGAAGTTGATATTGAAGAATGTGAATCTCAACCTTGTAACAATGGAGCCACATGTCTAGACGAACCACGTAATAAAAAATTAATTTTTTTAGCAAAATCATCGTACTTACTTTATTTCAATTTAATTTTCCAGAGGGTTACAAATGTATCTGCCCACAAGGATATTCTGGACTTAATTGTCAAGAACAAGTTTCAAATTGTGACAGAAATGACACTTGTCCTGAAAATGCCATGTGCAAAACTGAACCTGGAATAGGAAACTTTACCTGCTTATGTAAGACTGGTTATATGGGAAGCAATTGTGACATCACCATTAATCCATGTGCAACTGAAATGGGCAATCCTTGCGAGAATCAAGCATCCTGTATTCCATTACAACAAGGTCGATTCAGATGCGAATGTCTACCAGGTAAAATTACATTTTTTGTGATTTTTTGGATATTTTTTGGAAATTAATTAAAAATTGATTTTTTTCATAGGATGGGAAGGACCTTTGTGTGAACATAATATCGATGATTGTGCTGAATTACCTTGTCTACTAGAAGCCAACTGTACAGATCTTGTTCATGATTTCTCATGTGCTTGTCCTCATGGATTTTCTGGTAAAAGATGCGAAACTAAGGTCAACCTTTGTTCAAATCATCCTTGTGGAAATCATGGCATTTGTGTTGATCGACTTTTTGAATATGAATGTGTTTGTGATAAAGGTAATAATGATATATTCATATTAAATTTTGAGTATCTCAATATTAATATGATATAATTGTAGGATGGAGAGGAGCCAATTGTGACGAAAATATTGATGAATGTTCGAAATCTCCATGCCAAAATGGTGGTGAATGTATTGATGAAGTTGGCTCATTTAAATGCGTTTGTGATGCTGAATTTACTGGGAAAAATTGCCAACATCGGATCGATGATTGTGCCTCTATACCTTGTCAGAATGGTGGTACTTGTAAAGATCTTGTCAATAAATTCGAATGTCTATGCAAACCTGGATTCGTTGGTAAGTATTGAATAGTACAAAACATGATTAGAAAAATTCACCTTATTAATCATAACTTTTTTGTAATAGGACTTCACTGTGAAGCTGAGATTGATGAATGTCTAAATGGTCCATGTGATCCTGAAGGAACTGAAATGTGCCTCGATCTTGAAAATAAACATGAATGCAAATGTCGAGCAGGATATTCTGGAGAATCTTGTGAATTTAACATTGATGAATGTGAAGCTGAACGTGAGTTTATATTTTATAGTTTAATGGTAATTTGTTAATTTAAAATTTTTTTAGCGTGTCAAAATGGCGGAACTTGTGTCGATGGGGTAAATGCCTACTCGTGCAGATGTTCTGATGGATGGACAGGAAAATCTTGCGAATCTGAAATCAGTTTCTGTGAATCAACACCTTGCCAAAATGATGCTCAATGTATTAATTTAGCTGGTAAATTATCAAATTTTAAAAATAATCTAACAATACACTGGTTAAAATTATATTGATTTATATTACTTGAAGGTTATGGAGATCAACTTCACTATTTCTGTATTTGTCCAAGTGGAACTGATGGAAAACAATGTGAAACAGCACCAGATAGATGTATTGGTGACCCTTGTATGAACTCTGGATCTTGTAAAGATTATGGATCTGGACTTAATTGTACTTGTCCAGTCGATTATGTTGGAGTTGGATGTCAGTATGAATTTGATGCATGTGCTGAAGGACTCTGTCAAAATGGAGCTACATGCATTGACCATGGCCAAGGGTATAAATGTGTCTGTCCTGAAGGATTTACTGGCAGAAATTGTGATTCTTCAATACCCCACTGTAAATCTAATTCATGTCCACCAACAGCAACTTGCGTTGATTTATCTGATGGATTTTACTGTAAATGCCCATTCAATTTGACTGGAGAAGATTGTAGAAAGAGTAAGTTGTTCTTTAGACATGAAATAAAATGAAAACTAATTAATTTTTATTTTTTTAGCAATTCAAGTTGACTATGATCTCCAATTTACTGATGAGGAAGGTACTGGTTCTGCTCAACTTCTAATACCATTCCAAGTATCCACAAGAAATTCAGCTGGGTTTGCATTAAGCGCTTGGGTAAATTTGTAAAAATTAATTTTAGGCATTATATTAAATTTCTAATGTTAAAGGTTCGATTTATGCACAATGATGACACTGGCACATTCCTCAACTACTATGTTGTCAAATCCCCAATTTCAACTCGGGAACGAAGACTTGCTATTCAAGCACATAGTGCTGGAATGCTCGTATCACTTTTCCAATCTGAACCGGAAGTCTATTTACCATTTAGAGATTATGCTCCTGTAAATGACAAGCAATGGCATCATGTGACACTCATTTATGACAAATCAAACGCATCTCTTATCCTCATTACCGATGGACTAATTGCTGGAAAAGCTGAAGGATATGGATTTGGACAAGAACTGCCCGAATAGTATGGAAATCTTGATATATATTTTTAGAAAAATTTCTAATTATTGTAAAAATTTTAGTGGTTGGATTTCACTTGGTGCACCTGCAACTGAATCTGGAAGAGCACCTGCTGATTCTGGGTAATTATTTAAATTGATTTGATGTAATATTGATTTTTTAAAAATTAAAATATTGTTCAATTTTAGATTCATTGGATCTTTATCACGAGTTCAAGTCTGGAACAGACCACTTGATCTCACTAAAGAAATTCAAAAACAAGTCCGAGGTTGTAGAACTGAACCAGTCATCTATTCTGGATTAATTTTACCATGGAATGGATATGACAAGATTTCAGGAGGTGTTGAAAGAATCGTTCCATCTAATTGTGGTGAAAGAATTTGCTCACCTGGACTTACTGGAAGTCGATGCGGTATTTACTTTGTAATTTTATATTAACTTCTTAATCTAATTGATAAATTTTCTAGATATTATGACCAAAGATAAGATACCACCAGTTGTCACACATTGTCCTGGATCTATGTGGGTCATTACCAAGAATGGTTCAGCCACAGTTAATTGGGATGAACCTGTATTTTCTGATGACATCGGTATAGTGAAAGTTGAAGAAAAACAAGGGTTCAGACCTGGACAAACACTTTTATGGGGATCATACGATATTGCCTATGTTGCTTACGGTAAAATGATATTTTTTCAAAATTAGTTATGTGAATTTAACATTCAAAAATATTTTAGATCAAGCTGGAAATCACGCTACATGCAAGTTCAAAGTTTATGTACTAGGTGAGTATGATTTATAATTTACATTAGAATTCCTAATGCAAATTTTTTTATTTAGAAAATTTTTTGACTAAATTTTACATTTATTTGTTTGTAGACAATTTCTGTACACCTTTGGCTGACCCTGATGGTGGTGTCCAACAATGTAATGGTTGGGGACCAGGTGGTCATTTTAGAGCTTGTGAAATCCATTGCAACCCAGGACTTAAGTTTTCTCAACCAATTCCAAAATTCTACTCTTGTGGAGCTGAAGGATTCTGGCATCCAAGTCCAGATATTGAAAGAACTCATGTTTATCCAGCTTGTAGCTGTAAGTATACTCCTATATTAAAGTAAAAATATTTTACTTAATTTTTTTTATTTATAAAAATTTAGCTTCAAGACCTGCTCAACGTGTATTCAAAGTCAAACTACAATTCCCATCTGCAGGACTTTGTAATGAAGCTGGTCAAGGTGTTCTCAAAGAAAGAATAAAATTGGCTATCGCTAAATTGAATCAAGACTGGAGATTTTGCGCTTCAAAACTAAAGGATGGATCAGATTGTCACGATCTTAACATTGGAGTTAACTGTAATAGAAAAATGAGATCATTGAACAAGAGACAAATTAACCAACAACAGTCAAACAACAACAATAATAATGGACAAAATAATGGACAAAACAACAATGGTGAGCATGATGAAGTATACGACATTGACATTTCCTTCCCAGCTCAGAATGATCCAGTCATAAATGTCAACACTAATGAAAGACAAAATATTAAAAGACTTTTACAAAGACTTATTCTTGAAAATGATGGATTCAATGTTAAGGTATTTGAAATTTTTAAAAATAAAACACTTTTTATAGTTCAGGATTTCAAATTAAATGATTTTTTAGGATGTTTTACCAAACACTGGAGCTGATCCATCGTCACTTGACCTAGTGTCTGACTATGCTTGTGCCCCAGGTCATGTTGTAGTCCACTCTGACTGTGTCCCTTGTGCACCTGGTTCATATTTCAAACCATCATCTACCTCAAATGGAAATGGAACTTGTATTCATTGTTCAATCGGAACTTATCAATCACAAGCCGGTCAACTTGAGTGTACCCAATGTCCAACGATTGCTGGAAAACTCGGAGTTACTCGAAATATTGGATCAAGATCCCCCAAAGAATGTCGAGAACGTTGTCCTGCTGGAAAATATTTTGATGAGGTATCAGAACTGTGTAGATCTTGTGGATATGGACAATACCAAAGCGAAGAAGGTCAATTTACCTGTAAACTTTGCGGACTTGGAAAAACTACAAGAACAACTGATGCTGTTTCTGAGCTCGAATGTCGTGACGAATGTCCTTCTGGACAACATTTGTCCTCTGAAGGTAAATAATTTCCATTTTCACATTAGAAAAGACTAAAATTTATATTTTGAATAAAGGTATCTGTATGCCATGCCCCAGAGGAACTTACAGAACTCAAGGAATCCATCCAGCTTGTGTTTCTTGCCCACTTGAAAGAACATCACAAAGTACTGGAGCTACAGCTGTTGAAGATTGTACCCTACCAATTTGCAGAGCTGGTAATATTCAAAATTATAAATCTAAAATTGAATTCTAAAATAATTTTCTCATAAATGTAGGTTCTTATCTTAATACAACTGCTAATCGTTGCTCGCTTTGTGAACGTGGAACGTAAGTTATTTATATAACATAAAAAAGTGCAGAATGTACAATATTTTATAATTTTAGATATCAACCAGAGTCTCAACAAACTGCCTGTGTTTCTTGTCCACCTGACACTAGTACCAAAACTGTTGGAACTGTAAGCTTTTGAAATAAAATTCTAAAAAAATTGTATAATTTTTTAAAATTTCTAATATTTCAGACCAAGAGAGAGGATTGCACCAACCCATGCGAAGTTAATGGAGCCGAGACCCTTTGTGATGTCAATGCCTACTGTATCCTTAATGCTGAAACCAATGAATTTAGATGTGAATGCAAACCTGGATTTAATGCTAGTGGTGACACTTGCTTAGGTATGTTAATAGTTCAATTTTTTTCAAAAAAAATCACATTTAATATAATTTTTATAGATCTTTGTGACAATTTTTGTCTGAACGAGGGTACTTGCCATAAAGACAAGAAAGGATCTCCATTCTGTGAATGTATCGGATCCTTTGTCGGTAAAAGGTGTCAAGAAAAGTCTGACTTTGCTTATATCGCCACAGGTAATTGAGCCAAATACCTAACTTATTTTTGAAAATTATGCTAATTTATATTTATATTTTTTAGGCATTGCTTCTGGTGTAATACTTATAATTTTAATTACTCTACTCATTTGGATGATTTGTGTTCGGTATGTTAAAATCTCAATATTTTGGTTTTTTTTTGCTAATTTCTAAACTTTATAGATCAACTAAGAGACGAGAACCCAAGAAATTACTGGCAGCTTCAACAATCCCAGACCCTACTGGGTAATTTTGTACTTGAGATTTTGAAATTTTTATAAAATTTGATTTTTCTACAGTGGATCCCAAGTAAACTTTTATTATGGAACACCAAGTGCAGCTCCTTATGCAGAATCAATTGCTCCCTCACATCATTCTACTTATGCCCACTATTATGATGATGAGGAAGATGGTATGTTTATTTTTAATAAAGAAATCATTACCCAAAAAACCCTTTTTTCAAAAATTACTTTTTTTCTTATACATTGTCATTAATTTTAAAGAGAAAAAGTTTAAAGGACATACCTTACTTACATTTTCCATCTAGGGTACCTTACCTACATAATTTTTGGTTTCTACGAGTAGTACAAGTATTT
This sequence comes from Nanhermannia cf. coronata Gr-Ori-00579, assembly GCA_034699045.1. NCBI lineage: Eukaryota > Metazoa > Arthropoda > Arachnida > Sarcoptiformes > Nanhermanniidae > Nanhermannia > Nanhermannia cf. coronata Gr-Ori-00579. Next base: position 37,877 of record JAQIXA010000628.1, read on the forward strand.
AATGAAATAAAATGACATTTAGATCTTAAATTTTTAAAATGTAAGAAGCATAAGATCCCTTAACAGATTTTTTTTGCATGCCGTTAAGCCTCGCGTATACTTTCAGTAAAACAGAAAACAGAAACTGAAGCGGAAATATTTCAGTTTTCAGTTCAGACTAAAGTATAAATGCATATTTTTTAACTTCAGTTTTTAAATTTATGTTTCAG